>JAXQKE010000117.1:0-48550 GCA_037042355.1 Candida sp. Y128-05E | reverse complement strand
GAAGCTGCCCGTATTTGTGCCAATAAATATATCACCAAAATCTCCGGTAGAGATTCTTTCCATTTAAGAGTCAGAGTCCACCCATTCCACGTCTTGAGAATTAACAAGATGTTGTCGTGTGCCGGTGCTGATAGATTGCAACAAGGTATGAGAGGTGCTTGGGGTAAACCTCAAGGTTTAGCCGCCAGAGTTGCCATTGGTCAAATTTTGATGTCTTGTAGAACCAAAGATTCCAACAAAGAAGTTGTCATTGAAGGTTTAAGAAGAGCCAGATACAAGTTCCCAGGTCAACAAAACATTATTATCTCTAAGAAATGGGGTTTCACTCCTTTGAACAGAGACGAATACGTTGTCAAGAAGAATGCTGGTGAAGTTAAAGACGATGGTGCTTACGTCAAATTCTTATCTAAAAAAGGTAACTTGATCGAAAACATGAAACAATTCCCAAACCATAAATTTGAAGTTGAAGTTTAAGAGTAGTTTAGTGTTTTAGATAGTAGTTAATAAAAGATAACTGGAATGACAATATTAAGATGTAGTTTTATCAAACCCTTACCAAGGGTTGTAAATTAGTAGACAATATTAGTAAGCAGAGATATAATATGAAAGTATGAGTAACGTGGATTATTCTATGTAGAAGAGGGATGTGTTAACAGAGACATAAACCGTTATTAAACTAAAGAGATACAAGGGTGATCCTATTGGGCACCATGAATATCAAATTATATGAGGTTTGAAATTAAATTTCAAAATTGCCACTTGTTGTTGGATTTTCCATTATATTAGTAAAACCACCTAAGATTTAATGCCAAGATACTATAAAATAATGTAAAATCAATGACTAGCAATGATGAGTAATTGTATTTTATATTATATCATTCCCGGATGTTACTAGGTTACCCGATAGCAAAATCAAGATATTTTTCGGTATTACCACATTTATCCAAAAACAGCCACAGGTTTTAATAACCTAGTAAACGTACCGAAAATAGGGTAACCTAGTAAAACCAAGGCAATATTAATATCGGAGATATCGATACATGCCATTTCTATAACATTGCGTAAGTCTCTAACCTACTCTCTTACTTACTCTACAAATATTGCTTACAAACAGAAGATGCTTCTATGATAAGTATAATCGGCAAAGACATGACTTTACCAAGCATTAAACGCATTACTCGCAATTCTATGCCAACCATAAATTAACAACCAATCCCAATACAATGTTAACTACCAATTTTCCATTAAATATACTTTAGCTGTATTTGCCTCACCCCCATATTGTAATTTTTACCAAAACAAACAACAAACAATAAATGTCCTTCCCACACCTGTAAATGGACAGATAACGTCCACTAGTGCTAACAAAAGTTACTCTAAATGAAGCTGGGAATAAGAAGGTGGTGTTTATTTGTTAAGGACATGTAATTGAATAATTAGTACTCAAATGACTTGTCAAGTCAGTGCATAAAAAAACACGACTGACCGGTAGACTACTGACTACACTGACTACTGACTAAATTTCCAATCCTATGACAATGTGAGTTTAAAGGTTGGGCATAAATTGTCGATATTAACTGGACTACCTATTGTATGAAATATAAACTATAATCACCCTACAAAACCAATGGCTCGATAACTTGTCCGTCGGTCGAGAATCGTGTAGATGTACCGGTGATCGGACACAGCAAACTAAAATGTAAGGGTGTTAAGACTGTTGATTGGGAAAGAAATGTCCTGCTATCCTATAAACAAATGTGTTGTTTTCAGTAAAGTTGGCTATTTTTAGAAATGTGGTAGTTATTCTAGGGTGAACAAAATAGTAAATGAATATAGTTGGTGTGTTATCTTGTTGTATGGCGATTACATGGGATGAGGATAAAAGGAATAAAATATAAGGATATGCAAATCCAGGAGAAGATAAGCCCTGGTATAGTTTGCTAATAGGAATGGTAGTACAATACTAATGAAAAAAAAAAGAAAAAGGAAAAGGCAAAAAAGATTAACACGGTGTATTTTAATAGTTGTTTCTCCGTTATCTATTCTTTTATCTATTCCGTTGTCTCCTCCGTTATCTCTTGCTTCTTTTCTTTCTTCTTCTTTTGTTTTCTTTTCAACGTGGTTTATTTTTTTATTTTTATTTCGCACCATTGGACACGTCAATAGTCAATTAATTTTTCAATTTCTTTATCCAACGTTTCTTTGAACTAAAACAAATTTAATACACACAATGCCTTTCCCAGAAAAAGAAAACCCTAAAACCCTTGTCCTCTTCGATGTTGATGGTACTTTAACCCCTGCTAGATTAACCATCTCTCAGGAAATGAAAGACACCTTAGAAAAATTAAAGAAGAAGGTTGTTGTTGGTTTTGTTGGTGGTTCTGATTTAGCCAAACAAGAAGAACAATTAGGTGCTACCGTCGTCAATGACTTCGACTACTGTTTCTCCGAAAACGGTTTGACTGCTTACAAACAAGGTAAACAATTAGCCTCCCAATCTTTCATCGGTTGGTTAGGTCAAGATAAATATAACAAATTAGCCAAATGGGTATTAAGATACTTAGCTGATTTAGATATTCCAGTTAGAACCGGTACTTTCATCGAATTCAGAAACGGTATGATCAACATTTCTCCTGTCGGAAGAAATGCTTCTACCGAACAAAGAAACGAATATGAAAAATTCGACAAAGAACACAAAATCAGAGAAACCATGGTTGAAGCTTTAAAGAAAGAATTCGGTGATTATGGTTTGACTTACTCCATTGGTGGTCAAATCTCGTTCGACGTCTTCCCTCAAGGTTGGGACAAAACTTATGCCTTACAACACGTTGAAGATGAACATTTCACCGAAATTCATTTCTTTGGTGATAAATCTTATAAAGGTGGTAACGATTATGAAATTTATAATGATCCAAGAACTATCGGACATGCTGTTAACACTCCAGAAGATACTATTAGAATTTTGAATGAATTGTTCAATTTATAATCGTGCGAAGCGCGGTCATAAATGATATCCCGAGAGTGTAACAGCCCGAAGGGATGTTATACTTTTAATTTAGTATATCAATAAACCACTTATATAATATTTCAATAAACATAACTTATAATCATTAGTAGATTATTGTGGATTACAGCCGCGCATAGTGCGGCTATAACATGTTCTATGGGACTAACTTTGATCTAAATAAATACCTTATTTCACACTTATTGATAAGCAACTTATATCATCACTAGTAATTATTCGACTTACACGTGAAGTGGAGTGATAATTTTGTAGTACTATCGTGTACAAGAACCTACAAATGTAACACGCCACCGAATATGGGATCACCAGTACTAAAACTGAGCAGGTCTGTTCTAAACAGAACTCACGGTCGACATCCAATAGCAGCTAGATTGAGACGATAACAGCTAGAAAGGTAACTAAATATTAAGCTGACACGTAGATTTAGCACCTATCAGATATTAACATCTGAACTAATAAACTAAATAGTGTAATTTGTAACTAACAAATTTAGGTGAAACCTCAATAATATATGACAGAATGTGGTGACTTTATAGTGCAATTAGTTCCCCACAAGGGGTTCAGATTTATCGTGACCACTTTCAACATTGTGATTATTATTGAGATTCAGGCGTACAAAAATAAATGTGGTAAATTTTACCACATTTTAAAAAGTTCCCCTCTTTTATCACTTGCAACGAGGTGTCTTTCCTCTCAAATGAAATAGGAGTCCAAGACAATCACAGTTCTTATTTGGGAAAATTGGTGACTATCCTAGACACTTTCACACTATATATTAATGAATACTATCGTTAGTGTGTAACAAAATCATTAGTATGTTAATAAATGTAATAAACGTTACTTGTCAACATTAACATATTAATAAAAATATAGCTTATAATTTAGAACGCAGAAGTGTATTACCCTTGACTTGATTATCTTCTTTTTAAATACGTTGGTGTAGTAAATGTTAATCTTGACCCAATGCAAATGTGAATATATGCAAGGCACCAAAATCGTAAACTTGCTGCCAACATTCGCTTACAGTAGGATTAGAGATAAATCTCCTTCAGTTCTCGAGTAGAAAAAATGAAGGTTACCAATTTTATTCAAAATCTATTCAGCTCGATTAGCTCATTTGAATTTAATTCAAAGTGAATGTAATTGGTTATATTTGATATTCACTATAATAAATAATTCATTCAACAGCCCCCACCACATCCACCACCACCACCTCCTCCTCCTCCACTACTACGACAGTTACCACCAGTACCACCAGTTCCACAATTCATAAAGCCAGTACTATCTTGTGTACAACATAACTTATCCAGGCGACAATCTCCCATTGCAGAATACGGTGGTACAACATATATTCCAGGGTGCCCACCCAAGGCGTATAATGAAGAATTGCTTTCGTGTTTCCATGGCAATTCCTTTCCTTGATATTTCGTCGTCTCTAGATAATCCCTTATCTTGACAGCAAACTTGGTTGGTAATTCAACAGAATTATGTAGACTAATATGGGTCAATCCGACTTTATTTAAATACAATGGATGTTTTTCATAATCAGATTCTCCTAAAGATGTTTTCTTGAATAATTTCGTGATAGTACTCGAGGAACGATTTCTCATGGCAATACAATACCAACAAAAGCATATAGAGTAGTCTTCTTTGAATTTGGAACGGTATAAGTTCGATGTGACTTCAAAACGATTATCTAATCTGACTACTTCAATTTTGTCATCGTGATCAATGACGACACCAGATTCAACTAAACAATGTGTGAAGTAATAATGCATCGATAATTGATGGGTATGCCATACCAAATCAATATCCAACGTCGGTACCAAGATATTTTGAGTCCCATGCTTTGATAATAACGACATGAATCGAGAATAACGAACGATAGATTCACTTAGTCCTTCCTTAATTACTGGTGAGTTTAGCCAATCGAATTGACACATCTTTTCTACAAATCGTTCCTGCCTTAAGCAACACCCAACCAAATCTTCCCAAACTTGAAAGCTATGTGGAATAGTAGTATGAATCAAATTCATTGTTTCATATTTCCGTAAAATCAATCTTGAAGGTATGTTCAACTCTTTTGGAAAAATTCTGCCGACAAAACTAGCGATCTTTTGATCCAGGGTATCGAATTTTACTTTATACCAATCAATGACCCAGGAAAGATTACTTTTCAAAACATCACTAAATCGAATTGGGTCGTAATTTAGCAATTTTGGTTTTGAAATAACATGGGACAAGTATTTGAAAACACCAGGCATAGGTAAGCCACTTTTCCAATCTGCCCAGAATTGCCGTTTCCTCAACGCATCATGAGTGATATCAGTATTGCGAGTACAAGCACAGGAAGAATTAGCTATCTTAGCAGAAAAACCTTCATCGCCGAAACCTGTTTTTTCATCATTAGTCCAAGGCACCTTCGCCAATTTATGTTGGCAGATTGGACAATATATTTTCACCAAGTGTTGGTACATTGGAAATTTATCAATATGAAATACTAAATCATCAGGATCTGTACTAACCCGCGAAACAATCAAGTTATACCAATTCATTTTTTCAGTTGCAGGCGAATATTCAAAAGTAGTATTATCAATAGCTTTATTCAATTCAAACAAAGGGAAGGGGCAATTAGCAAATTGAATCATCTTATTCCTCATGCAAATATCGTAAAAGGTTTTTGGATTCAACATGAATGAATGCCAAACCATAACCACATCCAAAGGAGGCAACCATTCTTCAAATTCTTGAGCCCATCTGTTTCGGGCATGTTCGCCAACTTTGTAGGTTTGTAATTCCGTCTTGTAAACTTTTCCGCTCCGAGCAGATGGATGAAAATATAAATGTGGGTTGGTGGGGAATTGCTTGTTGGAATATTCGTCTATATTATGATATTTCCTTAGCGCTGTCATGAAAAGTATAAACCTTCTTACAGCATTGGATAAAAAGATTTGCCAGGTCTTGGCTTGAAATTCTGTAGGAGAAGTACCAACTATCTTAGCCTTATACACCTGGAATGCCTTCAATAATTTCAAATGGCTTGCTGTCTCGGCAACTGTAGGAAAATGTTCCTTTTTGTTGATTTTGTAACTATTAGTTGCAAAATCTGATGGACTTGGATTTTCGAGTAGATAAACAAATTCTGGTTGAGCAGATGACATTATTGTTTTACCAAACGAAAGACAGAATAATTCGACCGATATTTATAGTAAAAGTTTACTATCGGTCATTTTCCGTCGGTATGGCTTTCCAAAAGCTCCCCACCTGTAACTCAATTTGATCGACTACTTCGTAAACTAGTGAAACTTTATTACATCATGCAAGCTCCCCGTAAAAATATTCTCTCGCTGACTTATTCACGAGAGATCACTTATGTCATGACTATGAGCTTTTACGATCAGTCATAATTTCTATCCAGTTCTTTTGAATCAAATAGGAAGTAACTCACCGACTGTTTACGATCTCAATGTGGTCCATTGTTTCGTAAATCTTTGAAAATATATTACGTCATATATTCTAAAACGTTCTCCAGTCCATAGTCAACAACCTCTCTAGTAACAACCTCTCTAGTAACAACCTCTCTAGTAACAACCTAGACTATTCTACAGGCTGTGCATTCACTTTTCCCGACCATATATCCTCAATTGTTTATTCGCGCAGTCGGCAGCTTACTGAATTGATGCAAAATAAACGACATGCTTACTTTACGAGGTATAAGGATGACTCGTTTACAGACCTCACGACTACTCTTCTCGTAAATATTTTCGTGCTCCGTCGGAAAGGTTTTTTGTATATTCATTGAATTCAACCGGAAAGTCGTAGCAACGGTCATAGCCAAATTTAAGATAAGTTTTATTGGAGGGATTAGTAAAATGCCGTTGCCTGCAATGAAATACGATGATCACGTAAGATACATACCCTATTATCTCCACAGTGCATCTCTCTTATTTCGTTCTTCAAATCAAGTGACTGGTAAATAGTTCAATATTCTTCTAATTTCAGTGGTGAGCCATTCCGTGCCTCAAGTGTGTAAAGATCCGAACCTAGCGTGTAAAGAATGTGTACGGATTTACCAGATTGAAGATAAATTATCATCGCCACTAGTTTTACGTATCTTGTAATCATCATATATTAATAAATATAACCCATATCATCGCTATAAAATGTTTGGAAAGATACCCTCCATGATTTTTTTTGTCATTTTCCTATTTACAAATGTCATTTTTCCTTTATTTACACCATGAGCATTATATAATGCCTCCTTGCGGGTCGCTATACTCATATCTTTGCAAGTTTGCAAGTTTCTTCACAAACTTCATATACTCGTTCCTTGGTAACTCGACTGATTTGCAGTTGGTACCCTCTTCGCAAGCTTCATATACATATTCCTTCGCAACTCAACTTTGCAACTGGTACTTGCTTCGCAAGCTGCTTTCAGGCCACTTCGCGGCCTATTTTCTTTTATAATAGATCACCGATGCATCCTGACCCCCCGCAATCACCTGTTCCACATTCCTGCCACCAACCTTCACCCCATCTAACAACGACAATCTAAAATTATTGACATCGGTCAATCTCTTTGTCAACTGTATATTACCATTCTGCTCATCAATCTCTTCGGGTTCAATCAACTTTGGCAACTGCACTGGTTTCGATGACTTGATGGTCTTACCGTTCCCGTACTGGCCATATTCATTATCCCCAAACACGACGACGTCTTTATCTTGTCCCACATTATCCAAAGTGATGAAAGTGTGGTCTCCACTACCGGAAATGGATTTAATGTTAATGGGGGAAACCTGGTTTTCGGCTTCATTGTATTCAGTCAACCCTACTAACGACTTAACAATCTGAGGTTGAGAACAGACGTGCAAATACCTATTAGTACCCAACTGTCCTTTCAAACCCGTACCAAAACCCAACAAAATCGACTCACCATTGTAGTTTAGTTGAAGAAACGAAGTGTCATTACTGGAATATACAGAATCTACTGCAAAGTCCTCGACATCACCCTTGGCAATATTCCTACAGACTCTTTTATAGTCCTTTCTCGACATAATTTTCCTGGGCAAAGGCAAATACTCAGTTTTCAAGTTAACCTCGACACCACATTGACCATAATTGTTCTTCCCCCAAGTCCAGACATTGTCGTGAGAATCTACCACCAAAGAATGATACTTACCAGTGGCAATAGATTTAAACGTACGTGGAACCACCACTTTAGTCCCCTTCTGATTAACCACTTCATTGTTTAGTAAAGTCAAAGGGAAAGCTTTATTAACAGGCACATCAGGATTAGAAAAGGGTGATAACGCAGGCAAACCATACTGACCGTAGTTATTAGGTAAAGTGGTGGTATTGGAAATGTACAATTTCCCAGACTTGGACAACATTAACAAATGGGACTCTCCGGAGGAGAGTTGATTAATAGATTCAGGTAATTGAACCTTGCCATACTTCTGGGGCTTCAACAAGCCAAACCAGTTTCTGGATTCATGTGCTTCATAATCGATAGATTTATTCAATTTTGGTGTAAACAAGACTTCACCACTCTTAGTTAAATAGTAGATAAAATCTTTTGAAATTTGACATTGCATGATTTTAGAAGGTAAATGAACCTGTATAGGTTCTTCCATCTCTTGGTGGAGATGGTAAACCTTCCCATTATCAGTCACTGCTACCAAATAATCTCCATCTACTTTAACATCATTAAAGTATTTCCCATCAAACCAGGGTAACCTAAAGAAAAGTTTATTTCTGTTCGCACCCGAAAAAAAGATTCCTGGAGTTTTATGAGAATGTTTGAATTCCTGAGAATTCACCTCTTTATTTAAATTGGCATTCAAATTATCAATATTTTTCTTATTATTCTTCTTGTCAGATAAATCGGATGATTTATCATCTATAGCATAATAAATATCCTTCCCTAGATACGCCTTGACATATTGTCTATTCATAAATAATTGATGACCAGCAATAATACCAAATAAAGCAAGTACACCTAAAGTAACCCCCTTCATTCTTTCAGTATATTCCCATTTTTTCTGTTGTTTCTTTTGATTTCTTTGATACTGCTCATGAAGAAAATGCAATTGCTGTTTATACTCTGGAGAGTTTGGAATTAATTTAGTTAAACTAGGATCACTTTCTATTTGTGCATTAATATTTAATTGTTCCTGCTCTTCCCTTTCTTGTGCCAATTGCTGCTCTACCTTTTGTTTAATTTCAGGGTTAATCTTTGGTTCTAATTCATCTAAACTAGTGAAGTTGGTACCATAGTTATAAGTAGTTTTGTTTTTGTTGAAATCATTAATATTAGAATAGTATCTAATAGGTAGTGTTGTACGTATAGATTTAACTACCAATCGATTGGTACATCTAATCATTATAAGAAATGAATGGTTTATAGAAGGATCTTTTTTTGATGGAGATCATTTTTTCCTGTGGTGATATTTTTTTTTTCCTCTATAGTGCGAATTGTTCAGTGCGAGTTTAATCTTAACAAGATTAATTTCTAATTATCAATTGGATTGTTTATTATACTACCTTTTATCAATGATTAGATCTTTCAGACCAGTAGTTGGACTTTCTAGAAACTTATCTAGTATCACAAAGTTTGATACTAACAAGTTTGTTCAGAAATTACAGCAGGAAGGTGGATTCTCAGCACAACAAGCTGAAGTTGCTGTTAATACAGTTAATAAAGCTATTAATGATGGTATTTCTTCTATTACTAAGAATCTAGTTTCCAAAGAATCTATGAGTTCCACTTCGTACCAACAAAAAGTTGATTTTGCTAAACTCAAAGGAGAGTTGCAAACTATGGACAAAACAGAGTTCATTGCTTTAATGAAGGAACAGGAAAAGTTAAGAACTGATTTGACAAACTTAAAGAATAGATTGAAGGAAGAAATTACAAAACAACAAGCTGGGGTTAGATTGGATTTGAACTTGGAAAAGGGGAGGATTAGAGAAGAATCTTCGATTCATGAATCTAAAATAGAAGATACTTACACCCGGATTGATGAGGAGATTGCCAATATGCAAATGCAGATTAAGTCAGTGAAAACCCAGGTTATGCAGTGGTTGATTGGGGTCAGTTCAGGTACGTTTGCTTTATTACTTGCATTTATTAGATTCTTTGGTTAGTTGCGAAGCAACTAGTCAAACAAGAGCAAGATTATTATAAACATGTATTAGCTGGTATCATTCAATATTGTCATAAAAATGTATTAGCTGGTATAATTCAAGATTATTATAAAAATGTATCAAGAACTAGCTGGTATCATTCAAGATTAAAATATTGAAAAAGAAATAAATTGCAATTGATTATATGAATTCAAATGAATTTAATTAAACAAAGACTGGACATATCTTGATATTTTCGAGGATAAGAATTTATCTAACTATGGATATCATGAAACTGTGTGGTTTTTACAATGATTTATAAATAGATTAATTGAATTTGGGGATTTGGCCAGAGCTTATCGAAACAATTGGTATGTCTGCATCTTGTTTTGATTCCAATTACATTTACGTATTGTTGATTAATGCTCGTTTAGGATTGCATCGTGCTAAACCTATTAACGTCACATGTATTCATGTCATTGTGTGTCATTAGTATCCAGGAATACCTGCCTTGTTATACAATCCATCTTGACAAATTTACATTCTGGTTTACCAACCATTCAATAATAGTCGAGAAAATGGGTTTCTTGTTGATATCATCGTCTTTCATAGGGTGTAAAGTTTACGCGTTGAGGTTCTTAGTATCGATTATAACTGTAAGTTTAATGTTCTGAAAATCAATACCATCTACTTATCTGCTTCAATAATTAGCAATCAGTATATCAAGTTATTCAACGGTTAATATGGGTTGTTGTGTTAATTAGAGAATATACGATCTTTAACAATTGTATTTCCAATTGTCATCTATGTAGGGTAATACAATATTGAATAGAATCACTTCACTTGTAAAAATCGCGGTTTAAAAGAGGTTGAATTGTAAATTAGGTATACTAAAGGTATACTAAAGGTATACTATATACTTCTACTTCATCCAAGTATAACCTCTAGAGATCCTACACTTCAAAATAAACCTTTGGTTATTCCTTTTGTATTTTTCTATTTTTCTATTTCATCCAAGTATACCATTGGAAATTTATTTTTTCTGGACTCCTAGGAAACACGTAAAAAAACTTTATATATTGTCAATATCAATACTAATTAACTACCAATTGCTATCACTACATTATGAATTCATTATACAACCATGGGGTTAAACAAACACAACAGTTAACTAAAGACTTGGCTACTTTCGAAAAAAATTTAAGCACCTCTCCATTGTCTCTACAAGGTTCAATTTCAACTTCTTTAACTGCTTTCAAGAAAACTATTAAAGAATATACTGATTTGGTCAATCAGAATGATGATGATGCTAAAACTAAACATGAATCAAGATTAAATAAATTTAATACTGATTTAAATGATTTTCAAGCTAAGTTTGATAATTTAAGATCTTTACGTGAACAATCGCTCCATGAAACTAATACTCAGGAATTATTAGGAAGAAGACATGTTGCTTCAGAGAATTCAGAAAATCCGTTTCAGAATAATCAATCGCAGGCGCAAGCGCAAGTATCTTACTCTGAGGGATTGTATAACGAACGTATGTCCCTCGGTCGAGGTTCCGAAAGACTAGACCAGATCTTGGAAATGGGCCAACAAGCGTTTGATGATATTGTCGACCAGAATGAAACACTTAGAAAACTTCAGAATAAATTCGAAGAAAGTTTAGTCACTTTAGGTGTCTCTCAAGAGACGATTAGAAGTGTTAATCGCAGAGCAAGACAGGATAAATGGTTGTTCTGGGGTGGTGTTATATTGATGGTGATTATTTTTTGGTATATTTTGCATTTGTTTAGATAAGCGAACGAAGTGAGCTGTCACGGAGTGACTGAACTGCTCATGAGTCTTTGTTTCGAAGAAATAAATAATGCTATAATGCAATGTTGCTCACGGGGTGCTCACGAGGTGAGCTAGAGTACGAAGTGGGTTATCACAAAGTGATTGCTGCTCATGAAGTGAGCATTTCTTTCGAAGAAACAACACTAGAAATCACGAAGTGGTTGTGAACTGGTTATTGCAAAATACTCACAAAGTGAGTTATTTTATGGCACTCGCAAAGTGAATCTTTGGTCAACACCTAAATTTCTCATAAAATATTTATAATTACTAGCTGTGTCTTGATTGCTAACGAAGTGCTCACAAAATGAGTTAACACAAAGTGACTGTGAAGTGAGTTCTCCTCAGCATTGTTGTTGTCAACGTATGAAATTACTAGATTTGTCTTATCGGAGTAAATATCTCCTCCTTGGTATAAAGTTTTACGAGAGCACAAGATAACTTATTCTGTAAATATGGGGTATTAATGGTGATCATATTTTGGTACATTCTCCACTTATTCCGCTGAATTTACCAATTGAAAATTGGCTTAAAAAATTACAAGAAAATATTAACTACAAGAAATTTCACCAATCGACAACAACACCAATTGGATATGTTACCTTGCCAAGACAAGTCGATGTTGAATTAGCACTTTTTTCTCGAGCCTAGAACCAATACTCTCATTGGAGTAAATATCAATATAAATATTTTATCTAAGGAAGTCTATTACATAAATGGTCGTTGAAAGTGATTGATGACCTTGAAGTTTGGTATAGACCTTTATTAATCCTTGGAGACCATGCATTATCTTGTTACATAAGAAACAAAAATCAATTAAAAGCCATCACCTAAATGACTTCATTTGTCTGGGTAAGTGTAACAAAATAGCAATGAATTCCTCCTCCAAGATTCAAACTTCAGCCTTGGTGCATTATTACTAAGTCTGGCATATCGGGGGCCCCTGGCGAGCATATGGTTATGATCTGATAATAGGAAATTACTTTTTTAATGGGGAAATTACTTTTATATCCCCACAATTGTGCCCTACATGCAAGATATGGAATGCCGATTTTTTGGTCGCATTGTTCAAAATTACCGAAATTGATATGCCTAAGCTTATTGTTCGGCCACAATGAATCGAATACCATCTGGAGGGCTAGTGAATAGAATCCTACAAGTATGGTCAACATGATGTTTTAAATTATTATAGACTACGGAAAAAAGAAAACATCATCATCCGTACCAACCATATCTATGATCATCAATATGGTCAATATCGTATACTCATTTTATCGTTGTGTATAGATTCTTGTATAATAATGTATTATCTCATGGGAATATTAGTAACTACGACCCCCTCACAACCTCTCCGCTCTCTTGCCAACGGTTGAAGCTAGAAGGGATACCAAGGCTTGAAGGTTTCAGTAACAAGCAACCCGAAATTAAAAAGCAGTAATTTTTTTCAACCGACGAATTATTATTCGCCTTTTGTCATTGATTATTCACTATTGTATCCTATTTAAGTACTATTTGTCATTATCGATCCACTATAAGTAATGGCACAGTATTAAAACAATTTGCCTAATTGGGACAAAACTTTTTTAGTGCGTGAGATTTTTGGCTGCAAATTTTTGACAGCAACCTAATTAGGAAACCATTTGAAGAGGCGAAAGATTGCCATTTCTATCGAGGAAGAGATGGAATAGGTTCGATGATGGAGTATATATCTGTAATTCCCCCGCGCCGAATCTGTTTCTGTCCACTTTCAAAAACTTCTTTCCTTCAGATTTTCATTTCTAGCTTTCCTTGAGACAATTGTGATACATTATTACTGGTATTATTGTTAATATTATTATTGCTGTTATACTGTTGGTTTCATTATCATATTAAAACAAAATGTTATATACCCTTCAAAGTTTGAAATTATTAATTATTACGCTAGTTGCGGGACTTCTAGTTAACGTTCTGGCCTTACCGATTAATTGGGCCGAGAAAAGAGCCATAGTTACCGTGGTTCAAACGGTTTATTCGGATGAACCAGCAACTGCAGTCGCTCCTGTCCAAACTCAGGCACTAGCTGCTGTCCAAACTCAAGCAGCAGTCACTGCTGCTGCTGCTACCACTCCTGCTGCTGTTGTTGCTACTCCAATTGCCGCTACTACTTCTGCCGCTGCAACCACCGCTGATGGCGGAATAATGGGATTCTTCGCCAATTTATTAGGCGGGCTGAATAATAGCCCAACAACGGCTGTTGCTGTAGCAGCAACTACTCCAGTAGCAACTCAAGTAGCTACTCAAGCTGAAACTCAAGCTGCTGTTGCTACCCAAGCTGCTACCACTGCTGCATCTACTTCCGATACATCGACATCGAAAGGGTTATTTTCCACGCTTTTGGGTGGAATTGCTGGTTTATTCGGATTCGGTGGTAGCTCATCTTCATCTTCCGGTAGTGCTTCTAGTACTACCAGTGCAGGAACTGTTGGAACTACTTCCACCTCTGGAACTGCTGGATCTATATCAACCTCTGGAAATGCTGGAGCTTCTATTGGTGTTTCCATTGGAGTTTCTGTGGGAACTTCATCTGTGGTTGCCACTAGTACAGATGGTGATATACCAGGATGGAACTCCATGACCGGAACACAGCAATCCAACGTCCCCACTTCAGGTTCTTCTGATGGATATAACTCCCAATATGCTGAAGGTTCATTGGGTATAACTTATTCGCCATACGAAAAATCAGGATCATGTAAATCGGCGTCGGAAGTTGCTGCTGATATTGAGAGATTAAGCGGCTACTCGATTATTAGGTTATATGCCACCGACTGTAGTGGTATTGAAAATGTGTTGGCATCAATGACATCATCGCAACAATTATTCTTGGGAGTGTGGAACTTGGATACGGCTTCGGTAGAAGGAGGTTTGACCGATATCCAAAATGCAGTTGATACTTCCTCTCGTGGGTGGAGTGCTGTGCATACAATTGCCATTGGTAATGAGAGAGTCAATGAAGGTGAGGCTACGGTGGGTACCATCCAGAGTGCATTAAGCACTGCTAGAAATTGGTTACGGTCGAATGCTCCTGATTATGATGGGTACGTTGTTTCTGTCGACACTTTAGTTGCTGTAAAATCGAACCCTGGTTTATGTTCTGCAAGTGATTATCTTGCCGTTAATTGTCATCCTTACTGGGATGGTACTGTAGCACCCGAGGATTCAGGACCATGGTTAGAAGAACAGATTGCCAGTTTACAAGCTGTATGTGGTACATCCAAACAGATTTTGATTACAGAAACGGGATGGCCCACTGATGGTCAATCGTATGGAAGCTGTGTACCATCTAAGGAAAACCAAGCATTGGCACTTCAAAGTATTGTTTCTACTTTGGGTAGCCAAGTGTTTGCTTTCACCATGTATAATGATTACTGGAAGAGTGGGGGAAGTTATGGTGTCGAACAATACTGGGGTGTATTTGGTGATCCAGATGCCTAAACCAAATGACCATGTAGAAATATCCAATAAAAAATTGACTTTTAATTGCTATTTTTTTCTTAATTTAATTCTAATACCATTGTCTAAGTAGCTTAACATACCTGGAGTATGTTTATATATACAGTTATATACCAAATAAAATGATAAACAATAAAATAGATCTAATCTAATATAATATAATAATTGAACATGAATAGAGACTACTTAATGGTTTTTTATGAATTTATCTATTTACTCAATTGACTTACATCTGATAAGTATAAGAAATGAGATATATCTTAATTAAATTTAAATAAAATTTAACTTGGTAATAATTATAATAGTATTATTTCTATGTATTATTTTATTTTTGCATAAACATATAATCATCTCCTACAAGATAATTGTGTTAACCACTACAGCTAGTTAAACATAACCAGTATTAATCAGATTCTTTATTAGCAGCCATTTTAAATTCTTTTGTTTTTGTGCAGGACACGTATTTTTCAATTTTGAATGGGAAAACAAAATATCAATACAACCAGATTCTAATAGATAGTTAACACCACCCAGTTTGAAATCATGTCTGAAAGAGATAAAAAGAAGTTGGTTAACAGACTACAACCTCTTTTTGATAAGATCTATACTATCAAAGATCCTCAAGGTGTGAGGCTTTCTGATACCTTCCATACCTTGCCTCTTCGTACTGGTACTGATTATTATAAAGTGGTTTTACATCCTTTAAGTTTACATGCAGTGGGTAGAAAGATAAAGAAACATGAATATGAAAGAGCTCAACAGTTTGTTGATGACTTGGCTTTAATTTCTTGGAATGCTCGTTTATATAATATACGCGATTCTCAAGTATATGTCCATGCGATAATATTGAAACAATTCATCACTGATGTGGTTATACCCAAGTTAAAACATGATAAGGTGGTACCGGGACATAAAGATATTATATATCCTAACTTAGGTGCATTGCCTGATGAAAAGGATGATATTAATGTTGATGGAGTTAACTTTGATGATCCGTATGTGGAGCCAGTGGCTACGCCAGATTATACTCCATACAAACCAACCTATCCTCCGGATATGCCTGTTTATAACCCTAGTCCTGTTTCCAGGTCTCCTGCACCATACAAAAAAGGTGTCGAATCCGGTATTAGAAGAGGTAGACCTCCAATCATAGATAGACCTTTTGAAACTAGGATTAAGTTCATCTTGAAAGGGTTTAAGAAATTAAGAGATCCAAATAATGATAATAGACCTTTAACACTTCATTTCGATAGAGTTCCCGACTCGAAATATTATCCCGATTATTATTCGACAATCTCCAATCCTATCAGTTTGAATGAAATTAAAGTTAAAGTCAGGACGAGAAAGTATACTAATGTCGACCAGTTTATTAGTGATTTAACACTCATGTTTAATAACGCCAGGGACTACTTTGAGAGGAATCCATACTCAGAAGAGTACAATGATTACCAGAATTTTAGTCGTGAAGCTAATTTGATTATCCAGCAGGAAATTAGCAGACCCGAACATGAACTTTTGGTTTCGTCGACTTCGGGTAATGACGGGATTGTCCGTTATCCATTGGATACGCTCGAAGTCAATGGATACACCTATAAGATTGGTGATTGGGTGTTGATACAAAATCCTAATGATCCTGAAAAACCAATTGTGGGGCAGGTTTTCAGATTATGGTCTACCGACGATGGGAATAAGTATACCAATGTCTGCTGGTACTACCGTCCCGAACAAACGTGCCATAAACATGATAGATTATTCTTTATGAATGAAGTGTGCAAAACGGGTCAGTACCGTGATCATTTAGTCAATGAGATTGTTGGACCTTGTTATGTCGTGTTTTTGACAAGATACCAGAAGGGCGATTTGCCCGATGGGGTTATCCCCGATGGTGCTCCTTGGTTTATTTGTGAATTCAGGTATAATGAAAGCACCCATGTTTTTAACAGAATTAGGACCTGGAAGGCGTGTTTGCCCGATGAAGTAAGGGATAATTATGAACATCCTTTGATACCGTTACATGAACCAAGAAAATTGATTAAATATGAATCGCCAATCAAAGGATTGTTGCAACAAGACGCTTATGAAGGTATGCCCATTCCCGAACCACAACAGGGGAATTTCCAAAATACACCTCCTTTAGTTGGGTCCGTTTACCTTTCTCCACCCAAACCTGATGACGATTTAGGTCAATACATATCTTCTCCATACGTGACAATCATGCCTGAACATAAAGACGTTGCCAGCGGCAGATCAGCATACCTTTTCACGCCAATTTCACAATTGAAAGGTGGCGGTGGAGCATCAACAGCTATGTATGGCCATTATTCCGCACCTATGCAAATAACTGGTAGTACGATGCATGACGGGTTGGTACCCCCAGTTAGTACCTATCAAGATACTAGTTATCTCCCCGGAGGTTACAAATCTTTGCAAGCACAAATGCAGGAAAATCAAACTGAACGTTTCACAGACCCACTGTATCAACCATACGCCCAAGTTCAAGCTCCACAGGATTCTGTCTACAGAAAACCAACCACCACTCCTCATCAAACAGGAAATTCGCAATATTCAAGTATGGTGCCTGGAGGTGTCTTATCTTACACATTAGCTGACCATTCAAACCTAGCCCTGGTTAGTCATCACTTGAATAAGAAACGGAAGATGGTCGACGGTAAAATCGAACAGGATATTGTGTTTTATCGGGCACCTCCAATTGCTCAAAATTCCAGCAAAATCATCACTGAGAATGGAACCAATTTTGGCCATTCTGCTAAATATTTAGCCTGGAAATTAGACCAAGCTAAAGCATCCAATTAGGATAGTTGTAGTATCGTTAGGAATGTATGTATTATAATAAATCAATTTTTATGGTAAATAACACCAGCCGCACGTTTTGTAGACATCAAGTAAAAATACAATTCTTATGGCCACTATGAGCAAACACCTAGCTGAGTTTCAGGAACACTTGTTGAAATCAAAGAAGATAGTGGCTTTGGTTGGTGCTGGGTTATCTGTATCATCTGGCTTACCAACTTTCAGGGGCTCACAAGGTTTATGGAAGAATTACAATCAAATCGATCTAGCTACACCTGATGCGTTTTA
This sequence comes from Candida sp. Y128-05E, assembly GCA_037042355.1. Taxonomy (NCBI): domain Eukaryota; kingdom Fungi; phylum Ascomycota; class Pichiomycetes; order Serinales; family Debaryomycetaceae; genus Candida; species Candida sp. Y128-05E. The sequence goes on along the minus strand of JAXQKE010000117.1, from coordinate 29,973 downwards.
TGTCGACCCAGGGTTGGTATGGCAGTTTTACTCGTGGAGGAGGTATGGAGCATTGAAAGCTAATCCTAATAGAGGACATCTCGCGTTGTCCAAGTTATCTAAGATGAGTAAGAATTGTAAAACTGATGATGCTGAAGTCGAAAAATTGGATATAGAATACGCTACGATTACTCAAAACGTCGATGCATTACTGACTCGAAGTGGGCACTGTAAACTGAACCTATTTGAAATGCATGGTAGTTTATTTGATTTAAAATGTACAAGTTTTGTCTGTAATTATGTTGATCGTAATAACTTCAAACACCCATTGACTCCAGCATTGAAAGATTCCGAATATGAATACGATTTGAAATCGCGTAAACGAAAGAATGAAATTCAAGATGAAGATGTAACACTTTCACCCCAATTCACTCCAGTCAAAGAAATTCCCGAAGAAGAGCTACCGCAATGTCCAGTCTGCAAGGATGGTTCGTTGCTAAGACCAGGGGTAGTATGGTTTGGTGAGTCGTTGCCATTGCGTATTATTGATCAAATCGATAATTATATCGAACTGGATGCACCGGTCGATTTGATTCTCGTCATAGGAACCAGTGGAACTGTTTATCCCGCAAATAGTTACGTCGATCGAATAAAATTAAAGGGAGGGAAAGTTGCCGTTTTTAACACCGATATCGAACCCGAGGTATTGAATGGAAAAATAGAAAGTACTTGGGGGTTTCAGGGCGATGCTGCTGAATTATTACCCATGGCTCTAAAACCTTTAATAGGGGAAATATAAAAATGGATCAAAAACTTTTCAGATATCAAAGAATGGATGAGATGAAGCGCTTATACTTGAATACTAGTTTACAGTAGCTTTCATTGTGATCGGACAAGATTGAGTCCAAGATAATCAATATTGTTTGCATTATACTTCAAATGATAATATCATTATCTTGATTAGTTCATATTTGTAATGGGTTATCAGCGTCATATCCTTTTCTCATTGGATAATCAGCTTCGTTGGGTTCCAATTCAAACAATCTAGTTTAATGTTGGTCTGGGACCACATTTTCTAGAAACGGTCCGAGTATTGCCCGCATATTGTCTTAAAACATTACGCTTATAGTAGCAATGTATGTGGGCACTTATATTCTCCACAACCGAACAATTCAAGCAATTGCAAAAGAAAATTATTACAGATAAAAATGAATTGTTTAATTGATGTTAAACAGGTGCTAATATTGAAAACCATTGTTCAAGAAACTAATTTTTTGGGCTGGATCAATGAGTCAAGTTATAGGAGAATTGGATCACAATATAGAGCTTGTAATGAACAACAAACTTACAGGTATCTATTTTTTGAAGGGATTTCCTCAAACAGGTTATGTATCATTTTGTTACATTGATGTGTAAGCATTTGACTATCATTATTAATATTGACTTGCATCAAACAACTCGAGGGGTCTGTGGGGTCTGTGGGGGCTCTGTCAAAAAAATACATTATATTATACTTGGCCAAAATAAGTTAAATTCCTAATTCGGCGAGACCAAATTGCATAAAATTCACAATGAGGTCGATTGAATGTGAGAATTTTTCACCGCTGAGTCAAAATTTGAATAGGTTGAACAATTGAAGTAGTCGTATCGCTATAGAATTTTGAATACTGACTACCTCATACTATAATGAGAAATAAAGTTTATAACTTGTAATCGTCTAAGCCCCATGGAATTCTTCGATGATGCATAATGAACCCTCGGGTGGGTGATAAAATTCCTGATATAGGACATATCTTTACTACCGAAGGCATTTTTGCAAGCATACTTTGAACAAAATGAAATGCCATTACCATCATAAGTTTACGGTTAATATGTTAAGAAATATAATAATATCCCTGGTAACGAAGACGAAACTTTCGCGAAGTATTATCATGAGCTAACTATCACTAAGGTTTATGCACAACTTATGCAAAGCATCTGACTTGTGGGTCAGATTAAAATTAGAGTTGATGATTGGGAAGTAAGTGAAGATGTGTCAAGTTCGGCGATATCGATTATTTGCAATGCAACAGTAGATCTGAGCTAAGATTGACGATGATCTACGTTCTCGTCGTAACCTTAAATTACGTGACGTCTTGTATATTTATTTCCCTAGATGATCAGACAGAAAGTTTATTCTACTTCCATTGGTACGGTGTTGTGACTGCAACTTGTAGTGAGCACAAATGTTTCACGGTATTATTTTTAATATTTCGCAACAATAAGTATCATAGTAGTGAGAAATAGCTCTATATTTAAAAGTAACTCTATATCATGATCATAAATATGTATATATACAATTAAACTTAAAAGTATAATTACACAAGAGATTGGAATATTTTTAAACTATGTAACCCTTGATGACCCCTTTGCATAATTGTCAAGAAAACCATACAGAATTGGCGTTGAAAATACTGGGGTAAAGTAGTAATAGCATTCTACATTAAATGAATAGCATTCTGATTTATTACTTCAAATGAATCAGCTAGAATCAAGACCAACTTTTAAACCTTGGTTTGTAGAAAGGATTACCCATTTGCACTTTGTCTTTACCGCCAATATTATCTATATTAATTATCGTAACTTTTGGTTTTACATAGTTTTGATTGACATTTGCATTAATAGACTTTCGTTTGATTTGCACCGATTTTCGATTCAATTTTTGATTATTGAATACAAATAACGATTGTGATTTGTTAGATTTTAACACTAATGATTTGGGTCTATTTGTAGGTAGTTTTGGTGTAACTTTAGGGGAAGTTCTGGTGGAATCTTCAGAAGATATTTTTGACACCGATGGATCAATATTATCTAGATCTGTAGTAGTATTATTAATAGCATTGTTGAAGGTGTCATTCATATTCTTGATGGTGGGAGAATCTAAATCCGTTAAGCTATTATAAGTTGATTTAGGAGATAAAGTATTATCTGGTGTATGATGGATGAAAGATGAGTTTAAGGATTGTTGTAAATTGTAGTTATTTATGGTAAGGTAATTATTGTCCTTGTTGTTGATATTAATGCATTTAGGTGAAACTGATTTTTCAAATGACGAAGCTACTGGCAAATTCGATTTTGGTGACACGGAGGATAAATTATCAAAATGATAATGTGATAAATCTAAATTCTGAGGTTGTTCTTGGAAATGTAATGATAAGTCTGGTATATTAATAGGTTGTGTATTCGAGTTTGATTGATAATTATAATCATAATTATAATTATCCACATCAAATTTGGTTAAATCATCATAATTATTCTCGAAATCAAAAGAGTTTGAGAACCCTGAAAACGAACTGGCAGTCTTTTGTGACTCTATAGTTGATGGTGTATCCCGTCGATTGGACCAACCATCTTCGGTGACGTTATCTTCTGGTATTGATGATTTTACTGTATACTCCATATCAAAGTCAGCAAAATCTACATCATTCATTGCCAACCCCAGTGCCAACTCCATCTCTGGCATTTCCAACAATTTTAAATGGTCTATTCTATCTACCACAGCATCCTGATTGATGTTCTCGTATAATGGTGATCTCAACAACATCCTCTATAAGATCTGGTAAAAATTACCCGATTCTTGTCTCGATATTGATTGGTATATATATAGTGCTAATGGTTCCACTGTGGGATCATGCAGCCGTTGCAACAATAATAATTTATTTTTTGAATCGTGTAAAAAATAAATGCATGTTAACTTTTACATTGAAAATAAAAGCGGAGAAGGACGTGTTACATTTCACAAAGGATTGATACAATAAAGATTGAGATGAGTGGTGGTGGTTGTGGTGGTGGTGGGGGACATTTCCGCAACTAGGACTTGGTTTTTCGATCCTAGTTCCTCTTACTCATTCCCAAGTGAAATAAATGATTAGTGCCTAGAATTAGTTGGATTTCGATCTCCACAAGTAAAGTGGGGAGATACACGTTGCATTTCCGGAAATTCTATATTTAAGACAAACGTTTGTAGGCTGAGACATAGGGTCTTTTGCTAGTTTTGTGTCTGACGTTATCTAGGATTATTTTTATTCTAGGATATTTTATTGTTGGAATATTTTGTAAACATTTGGGAGTGAAATTTGAGGAAGCGTAGATCGCCAAATTTGCTGGTGATTAGCTTGGCCAAGGGGTACATATACCCGCGTCTAAGGTTTCAAGTCAGTATTCACTGGTTTTTAATAATTATTTATTCATCTTACAGTTCATAGCCGTAAGTCAGCCTGTTTTCTAACAAAGCCTGCTTCTAGAACCATACCCTTTATTGCATTATTGAATCGACCCGGATACGTTTCTTTCGTCGAAGAAATTTTTGATTGTCTTTCGATATTTGATTGTCTTTGATATTTAACTTAACTTGGATAAAACTGGTAAAACCAACCTTCTAAAGATAAACGTCATTATAAAAATGATATGTAGGATTTAAGTTGCTAGATACAATATAAGAAATGTTGCATCTATATTCTATTTTTTACAACATTGATTTCAATCTGATTCGATATTTATTACTCTTATCTTTGTTTCTTTTTATTGTTACATGTTTTCTTTCGATTGTTTTCTACTGTCGCTAATAATGATGATTCAAAACGACCGGTACTGGTATCTCGAATCTTTTGATGTTCCATTGTTTCCAGCCATAGTCACATCTTTTGATTTCCAGTAACAACATGACTCAATCTATAGTTATCTTATTTATTCATGTTCTATCATTTCCACGTGTTGAACCTTTATTCTATTGTTCAGGTCATATTCACCAATAGAAACATCGCAACCGTTACAAATACTACCCTTCGGATAATTGCTACATTCGTTCTCTCTATCACTTTTCCGTCGAGAGTTTACGATTTGATAAATAATGGTTAGAAGTTTTTTAGATTATTTTTTCTCCTTATTTGGCGTGTAACTTTAACCGAATCTTAAGATCTTATTATTTTCCTAGGATCTATTGCCACATTAAACGTCGTCATTCACTCCTAAGATAGCTCCATCCATCCTGTTGGAACTCTGACGATATAAAAATCAAAGAATATTCCTGTCTTAGTACAACTTCCTAACCTGGCCAAATTTAAATAATGCTCGCTGTAAGAAACAATGTCAACAATCTGTAGTAGATTCAGAAAACGTTTGTTATCGAACAATTTGGTGATTCTCTAGATTTACAGCACAGCGAGGTACAAAGGTGAACAATTTGATTTCTTTTTATGCACAATTGTAAACATTCTCAGTGATCCGACCATCCTATCCGAAAGAATGGAGCGTAATGTTCGAGCTGATGTTACAATGAGATTGTTTCTTTTTAGTAGAACAGGAAATATGCCCCAGATGGTTACATCTGCATCCAATCTGGTAAACTAGCAATATTCTTTTACTTGTCAGGTTACGGCTCCAAGGAGCACATTGTTGTCCTTGTTGTGAACTCAATCTGTCAGCAGGTACATTAAATGTGACGATCCTTCTAATAGCCCCTGATCCAAGTGGTCATACTTGATTGTCACCGGCTGTAACTATCGTGGGCGGTGTTCTTTGGAAAATTAATTTATACCGAAGTAAAAATTGCAATTTTTGATTCATTGATTGATGCATCCGATTCTTAAAACTCAATGAATGAGACGCGTTCATGCAACTGATTTTATTTCCCAATCAGTCTCACCTCTGTCTTGTATTCTGAACCCTTTCATCAAAGTTACTAATTTATGCCGTTGGAATGTCAAAAAAATGTATTCCAAAAGAGTTTGTAATACGTATTTCTAATTTGTAATATCAGTTCATAATTTAGTAAAGTGCTTTATGGAGTTTTACAACTCATGATCGGCAAACTAAGAAAAATCATGCATCAATAGTTTCTTGTTTTGAAGGTTGATAGTTGAAAATGTGGTTGCGAAAATAAATTATTAATAAAATATATGGCTTTGTGGTTTGTAAATTGACACTACTGATAGGGAGGTTGGCGACAATAATCTCTTGTTTGCTTAATCTACCAATCCTGTTATTTGAAAAAGAAACCTTGAATTTTGGCCAAACATTTGGTGGTCAATATGATTTGATAAAATTCGATTTCAGTCCCGAGCTTATAAATGTGCCTGGCAAATAGTATTACAAGTCATTCTTACAGTTTGGTTGGTAATATACAACTATGGAGCTTCTCATTGCACCAGGCGGTTTTTAAAGTGCAAATTAAATGAGATTTATTGGATATATAATTCGGGTTATACCTTATCTAAATGTGAAGCTTACGAGTTTGGATACAACGGCAATAATTTTGTGTGCTAAATCTATCAGTCTCCAAGAAAATCTCGATATGAATTGGCTGCAAAATTCAGGCGAAATAAGTATACGATTCAAATCGCTACCAAAATAGTTTAGCAAATATTAAATGCTTGATCAAATCAACCCAGTATTTGATTATTCCTATGGAAGAGGTTCAGTTCAAGAGACTGATAAACTATATTGGGAACAAGCACAATATTTGCATGAAGATTTGTAGAAGAATTAGATATCATATCAATAATTCTTGCTTCATACTTTAATGGGATAAAACATTCGAACAACAATATCCCTAGGGGTATTACCAATATATCTGGAAACAGTACTTCCATCACATTCTGTTTCTTCCAATTCTCGTTTAACCATCCACTGACGAATTACTAATAAGAATAAAAATGCTGCAAAATAACAACTTCCTGCAAATACTTGGGTATGAATATACGGTCTGCTCAAAGAGGTATCAACAACTTCCAAGGCTATAACTTCTGCAAATAGAGTACAAAGACCCGAACAGATATTCAATCCAGACCAAGCTGCCGGAAGTTTTGTCGCATCTCGCAAAATGTTATGAGCAAGCGATTGACCCATTGTTGGCGTGACCCCTACCAATAACCCTGTCAACATGGCAAATCCCATTAGACTAGGGTAAGTTTGGGCGTTAATCCAGAATGCAAATATCAAAATGACAATCAATAGATTAATGATGGTAGCGGCATTGTAGCGGCCAAATCGGTCACCGAGGAACCCCATAAACGGTCTTCCGACCGTTTGTCCCACATTTAATAGGAGCGTAACGTAAGTACCTTGATTAGAATTGAGGCCAATACTTTTTGCATAAGGAGCGAGAGTGAACAACAATAACATATAGGCCATGTAGGTCAAGCCAAACCACAAAGCTAGCAACGCCAACGGATAAAGTTTGAATATTTTCAAATTAAATTGACGATGGAAATTACGTTTCAAACCATATTTGACGGTTCTATTGGGGACGAAGATGAAAACTGAAGTCCCCAACACGACAAATCCTAGGATGCCCATGGTTCTTAGAGCCCAGTGAACATTTCCTGTCTTTTGAATCAATGCGTTTACATACAACACGGCGATAATACCCCCTAACCCGGCTCCAGCAGTGATACAACCCATTGATAAACTTAACCATTTATCGAAATAAGTTGGTAATACCAAGGTAATAGTTAAAAATACGAGCGCAATAGCAATACCGGGCATAACCCCTTGGCAAATGTATAATTGCCAAATTTCGGTAGTGAAACTGGCGAGAATATAACCCGAGGTATGGATAACCATCCCCATTAGAATCAACCATCGACTGCCTATTAAATCACTTAACAAACTTACAAACGGACTTAGTATTTGTCCCAAACAGAAAGCTATACCGGCAATAAACGCATAGTCGCGACTGGTAGCGCCGGGATAAATTTGATTATTCAAGTAGTAAGTTAAAAATACCCCATAACCCCCAAAAGCACCAAAAGTGACTGAAATAGATAACATACCTAAGACAGCCACTATCCAAGCTCTACTTCCATCTTTAGGATATTTATCTTCACCCACCTCTACAGGAACAATAACTTTCGTATCTTCCAAATCGATTTTACTGTCGTCAGTCATACCATCCAGTTTGATATCCATGACATCTAAAACTAATTATCAATTATTGAATCATAAATAAAAGCAAGATCAATAGTTTAAATATAATTGTAAACTCGAGATTAGTCATCTTAAAAATATTATGAGTCCTTGCATCGAATATTCCTCACTGCCGTTTGAAAAACTGAAATTGGTAGGTTGAAAGGAAGTTGCGATCAATGGGTTATGGCTATACCCTTCTCTCGTCCTCTTCTATCCTATGCCTCCTTCTCTTCCTATCCTTCTTCCTCGTCTTCTTTCTTGTTGTTTTACTCTAGCTCTCTACGCGTTATTTGTTACTCCATTAGGTAAGTTGCGTTTGAGCCGATTGTTTACCCCATCAAATTATCCATGGATAAAAATAATGTCTTAATATTCCCAGATCTGGAGTTAAGAAAGTGGGTAGCTACATATTCAAAAGACATCAACATGTTTTAGACTAATCCGTATATGAAGTTTGGTTGAAACTTCATTCCTCCATCACATCTCAACTATATTCTACCAAATGCAAAATAATCAAACGATTGTTGCTATTGGTTTAAGAAACTGGTAGAGAATGGTTCACGTTGGAGTTTTCCACAAGATAACATACACGAAGACGATGAGATGATTTTATGTTGTTTATTATGTCTGCTATATAGCTACTTAAATTTTATGTATATTAGTATATAAGTTTAGTTAGCAGTATACCAAGAACAAGTGGTTAATCACTACGCGACGATGAATTTGTCAAATCATTCCTGTTGTATATAACCACCAGTAATGAATCGGGAAACATCGGCGATAAATCTGTCTGGTAAGTCTGAAACCAACAAATGGGTACAATCGTAAGCTTCGTAGAAGTTGTTTGGGAATTGAGCCGTGAACTGATCTTGGCTGTGTATGTAGTCCAGATGAATGGCCTTCAAGATCAACGTTGGTTTTTCAAATTTCAAATTGGCGACTTCTTGGGGCCAATCAGCAAGAGACTTGAGTACCTGGTCTTGCCAAAAGTTAAGTATGGGCATTCTCACCATGGTTTTTACACCATTCTCGAGGTTATTGAGATTAGTTTTCAAGGACCGACACGTCTGTTCATCTTGGTCGTATTGGTGTAATATGTCATCGATGGCTTTATTACGCTGTTGTGGTTCCATGGTAATTAGCTGGTGATAATTAGCTTCGATATGACATAACGCCAATACATCTTGATGCAATTGCTCGAGCAAAGGTTGCCATTCCGGAACATGATCGATAACAATCAATTTCGAGATCAAATCGGGTTCCAATAACGCTACCACCATGGCAGTTTTGGCTCCCATGGAATGCCCAACTAGGATAGGTTTCTCTCCGCCTTCCCCTCTCCACTCCTCCGCCTTCTCCTTCAATAACCTGATGACATCGTGTGCCAATGATACAAATGTATGCTCGCTAGCATGCGGTGAGACTCCATGGTTTCTCAAGTCAGCCCCATACATGGGGAAGCCAGTTTTCTTGACCAATTCGGTGGCCAGCATCTCGTAATCCTTGTGGGATCCAAAGAGACCATGTAACATCAACACGGGAGGTTTTTTTGCGTTGACATACCTCTGCTCGCCATATTGCACCCAATAAAGTGGAACCGTCTGCTTATACTCCCACTTGGGCACTTCATACTTGCCGAATGGTAACACGGAATCCAGGGTTGGTTGCTGATTAGTTGTTGCTGCTTCAGCAAAAGAACTTTGAGTGATATTCGTCATCTCTTAGTAACTAACAAAATTGGATGAAATCCCAAGAATAACTGGCAGTAATTGGCATATTTATAATGCAAATACTTGCTCATAAGGGAGTTGATTTGTATCAAATTTTCAATCTTGCAATTGTTGGGCTTGGTATGCCAACACATGGACTACCCAATCCATTAGAAAGATCCCCTCTTTCACAACACTTACAACGAGATGTCCTTCAGTGGGGTGGAGCGACTTTTCCACGGAATTAAGAGCCGTCCATGACAAATAGCCTATTTTTTTTTTTTGTCTTACAAACACACCTAAAAAATAAAATGTGACCTATGGAGATTGACTCAGTGAATAGGAAACATTATACCAAGTTTCTTTTGATTCTACAGTAATTACACTTGGTTTTATGGGTTGACCTGTCTATTGTTATTGTAAACACTACCACTACCACATTTGTTTCCACCTATGACTTGACTCAACATGGGGTTATTGGCGTGGTTCATGACGACTTTGTCGCGAAGTCTGCCACTTGATGTTAACCACATAATTATATAGTATATGGAGTATTATATTCACCTTTAAACCTTAAGTTTTACGTAATCTTGAATATGACCAGATTTTAAACTTCAACATAACAATTTTTGAGCTTATAAAAGACCATTATACATATTACAAGTAGCGATTGCAAAATTATTCTGATAATTTGGTTGCTGATATACAACTACAGAACTTCTCCTTGCGCCAGGTGGTTTTTGAAGTGCAAAGTAAATGGGATCTAGCTGTCGGGTTATAATTTATCTATATGTGAAGCTTACGAGTGATGCAATATTAGTTTCCAAGATAAACTCGATATGAATTGGCTGCAAAAAGTCGCACCAAAGAATTAGACAATTCATATCACGGCTTACCTTCAAAAATAGTTTAGCCTGTATTTGATGCTTGATCAAATCAGGTCGACCCAGAATTCAATTGTTCCTAAGGAAAAGATGTATTTCGGTATATACTAGAGGACGGATGAACGTTATTGGGTACTAGCACAAAATTTGTTGTACATTTCTCAAAGAACTGGATATCATTTTAATATTTACTACTTATCATACTTTTGTGGGATAAAACATTCGAACATAATAATCCCTGGGGGAATTACCAATATATCGGGTAGCAGTACCATCATCTTCTGTTTCTTCCAACTCTCGTTTAACCATCCATTGACGAATCACTAATAATAATAAAAATGCTGCAAAATAAGCACTACCAGCAAATATTTGGGTGTAAATATACGGTCTACTCAAAGAGGTATCAACAACTTCCAAGGCGATCACTTCAGCAAATAAAGTACAGAGACCCGAACAGATATTCAATCCAGACCAAGCTGCCGGAAGTTTTGTCGCATCTCGCAAAATGTTATGAGCTAGAGATTGACCCATTGTTGGCGTGACTCCTACCAATAACCCTGTTAACATGGCAAATCCCATTAGACTAGGGTAAGTTTGGGCGTTAATCCAGAATGCAAATATCAAAATGACAATTAGTAGGTTAATGATGGTAGCGGCGTTGTAGCGGCCAAATCGGTCACCGAGGAACCCCATAAACGGTCTTCCGACCGTCTGTCCCACATTTATGAGGAGAGTAACGTAAGTACCTTGATTAGAATTGAGGCCAATACTTCTGGCATAAGGAGCTAGAGTGAACAATATTAACATATAGGCCATGTAGGTCAAACCATACCACAAAGCCAATAGCGTCAACGGATAAAGTTTGAAAATTTTCAAATTAAATTGACGATGGAAATTACGTTTCAAACCATATTTGACGGTTCTATTGGGGACGAAGATGAAGACTGACGCCCCCAACACGACAAATCCTAGGATACCCATGGTTCTTAAAGCCCATTTGACATTACCTGTCTGTTGAATCAATTCATTTACATATAACACGGTAATGACCCCGCCTAACCCGGCACCAGCAGTGATGCAACCCATCGATAAACTTAACCATTTATCGAAATAAGTTGGTAATACCAAAGTAATAGTTAAAAATACGAGTGCAATAGCAATACCGGGCATAACCCCTTGACAGATGTATAATTGCCAAATATCCGTAGTAAAACTTGCTAAAATATAACCCGAGGTATGGATAACCATCCCCATTAGAATCAACCATCTACTACCTATTAAATCACTTAACAAACTTACAAAGGGACTTAGTATCTGTCCCAAACAAAATGCTATACCGGCAATGAATGCATAATCGAGACTGGTCGCACCTGTATAAATCAGATTATTCAAGTAAAATGTTAAAAAAACCCCGTAACTCCCAAAAGCACCAAATGTAGCAGATACAGATAACATACCTATGATTGCCACTAACCAAGCTCTCCCTCCATCTTTAGGATATTTATCTTCACCCACCTCTAGGGGAACAATACCCGGAATATCTTCCAAATCGTTTTTTCCCTCGTTATTTCCACCGTTTTCACTCATATCATCCAGTTTGATATCCATGACTTAAATAAATAATTATCAATTAGTAAGATCAATTGTTTAAATATAACTGTAAATTCTAAGTATTAGTCATCGTAAAAATATTATGAGGCCTTTGCATCGAGTTCCTCGTTGCCGTTTAAAAAATCGAAATTAGTAGGTTGAAAGGGGATTAAGATCAACGGGATATGGTTATACACTTCTCTGTTCTTCTTCTTTCCTATAATTCCTCTTCTTCCTCTTCTTCCACTCCTTCGTCTTCTTTTACTCTTTCTGTCTACTCATAATTTGTTACTCCATTAGGTAAGTTGCGTTTGAGCCGCTATTTTACCCCCCTCTTCGGATTAACCATGGATAAATTAATGTCGTTACTATTAACCATGGATAAAAATAATGCCGTAAAGGAGGGGCCGCCATAAACGACATTGGTATAGGATTTTACCTACAATGGATAACAAACAGTGTATAGATGTTGAACTGAACATTTCCTCCGTTGGTTAATATTCAACTCATCGTGGGTTTATACTCATATATTATTGGTTATATAATTATTAATGCTTGGGAAGGGTATTCACCAAGAGAACTGGTTTCCAATCATAAATGTTGGTATCGTTTGGTTCGTGGTGGAATAGCAAATTGTGTGATTTGGAAGTTGATAGTTGGAATTACATATGTAGTATCGGATGGGTTAATTGTGATAAGCTTGTATTTCAAGTTGTTGAACGTAGATAATTAGTAGCTCTAGTCTAACACCTCGTGCCAGTCTAATGACGCTTCTCGTGACGTCATTGATCTTATTGTACCATCTCGTCTCGGACATGATTGATCCAATAATAACGCCATCCCGTCTCAAGTATCCTGGCTAATATTTTGATGTATATTTTGGTTCATTCCAAGTATGACAACGATCAATCAAAATTGTCAATATTTTCATCGTTGTACACAATATCAATCAAGATGTTCCCTATTTTCATCATTATACACAATTTCAATCAAAATTTCCAAATGTGTACCCAATGATCTATTCAAAATTTTCCAAATTCCCATCCTCAAGCAATTCACGGTCTACTCTATCCTGGGTCACTCTTGCCGGTTTACCTGTGGGCAAAGGGGGCAATCCCAACTCGATATTTGCATCTAGCAATATTTGATTGATGATGTACTGTTTCCTCTTCAAATTGATTGCCTTGGATAATTCAGTAGTGACAATTTTATTGATTTTCAAACTAGTGGATAGTTTAGCATGAAGTTTCTGTAAATCGTCATCACTATCTTCTTCCTGATAATAATTCTTGAGATTTTGCGACTGGTGGGCCAACTGCATCAACACTGTATTCGAGTCTGCCTGACCAATCATATTACCATTATCATTGGCATAATTTTCAAAATCGTCATCGGAATCATCATTTTTCTTCTTAGAAACGCCATTTTTTTGACCCTTGACAAAACTCTGCTGATTTTTTATAATTGTCTTGTATGAATTATTCATATCAAACGGAGGTATTAAAGAGATATCGGCGTTACTATTAAGATATTTCTTATACCTAAAATTGGCCACTTTATACTGATTTAAATTGAATTTCAAATTGTATAATTTCTCCATATCGAGTTTATTGTCAGTACCTTCATTTAAAGTATTTATAAACTCGTTAGTAAACCACCAGGGCGTACGATATTTATATGTCTGATCAACAAAAGAAGGTTGTAAATCTTCTTTAATTTCAACCAAATCATGAGCAACATTTACATGTTGCAATAATAAATCAACATCACCAAACTCTTGATCACATTCTGGAATAGGACAAAAGAGATCTTCACTTGAATGGCTTTTACAATGAGCTAATAATTCAAATTTCGACTTCTGTTCCACACCGTACTTGTCACAACCTCTCCAGTGACAACTGTTATTACTATCCACGTGCTGATTGACATGGTCTGTTAATTCAGATATATTAGCTGAATGTTCATTACAATCATCCCAATGGCATTGCAAACTGGATTCTGGTTGTGGATTTTCTTGATTTGTATTTGTATTCTCTTCAGTATAAGTCTGTTCCTCTATAGACATGATTGAGATTGATTATATGTTCTTTTGAAGATTATTGTATTGTTTGATGAAATTTCCTCTACTGTTGGTTGAAATAAATTTTCAATAGCGCACTATAAAGATTATGTTTAAGAAATGGAAAACAAAGAAGAATTTATAAAACAGATAGAAAGTTAGCTATTGGAACTACTTTTGTCTTATTGTTTATCATTCATTATTATTATATAGATAATTATAATGTTGGGAGAATTTCTTTAAATTTATTCTCATCTTTTTTACAACTAATCAATTATAATTTTTATTAAGTGTTTCGAGATAAATATACAATACAAGGGTTAAATAAATTCATCTAATCTTGCAGCAGGGTTGGTTTCAATGAAATCTAAAGACACTTTGTGTCCTAAAAGTTCTCTAATATTGGAGACACCATATTTAATCATAGTTGGTCTTTCCAATGATAAACCCCAACCTAATACTCTCAAGTTTTTAGGTAATCCCATGGATTCCAACATTTCAGGTCTAAACATACCTGAGTTACCAATTTCAACCCATTTGCCTAACCCTTTATGGTAAGCAAAGATTTCAAGAGAAGGCTCGGTATATGGATTGTAGGCGGCTTTGAAACGTAATCCATCAACACCCATCTTACCAAAGAAATCTTCCATGAAACCGATCAAATCACCTAAAGTGATATCGTACCCGGCGATAACCCCTTCAACTTGATGGAATTCGGCTAAATGGGTAGCATCAACGGCCTCGTTTCTGAAGACACGATCGATGGAAAATAATCTGGTTGGTTTAGGATCTTTGGCTAATTCATGCAACATACGGGCAGAAATGGCAGTGGTGTGTGTTCTCAAAACCATTCTCAAGGATTCTTCTTCTTTCCATGGGTATCTGTAACCGATGGACCCGTATTTCCCGTCTTGATGCACGGCTTTGGTGTTGTTCCAGTAAGTTTCATCTTCTGGTTTTTTGGCTACTAAAGGATCCTTCAAGTAGAAAGTATCTTGTAAATCTCTAGCTGGATGTTGTTGAGGAACGTAAAGAGCATCGAAATTCCAGAACCCGGTTTCAACGTATTGATTGGAAGGCATTTCGGTGAACCCCATGGAGAAGAAAATCTGTCTGAATTCTTCCCTAACTTTATTCAATGGGTGCAAAGCACCAGATTGAGGGAAGACCCCTTCGGAGTTGAAGTTATAGTTTTTGAATTTGGCATCTTTCCAAGAACCATTGGTGATCATGTCACTGGTGATATCAGTTTGGTATTCGATAATTTCCAACCCGAAATTCTTGGCTTTAGTGATTTCGAAATTAGAGATCTTGGTTAAGGTGATTAATTTTCTCTTTTTCAATTCAGTTAATTGTTTTTTATCGGCTAATTTACCAGTCTTGTTAATTTCTTGCAAATCTTCCAACACAGAATCTTGAGGTAATTTATCAACTTGGGAAATCAATTTATCACCATCTTTAGTCAACCATTTGTTCTTGAAAGCTTTACCTTGACCAACCAATCCAATTGGACCTAATTTGGTCTTCAATTCCGAGATGGTCAATCCATCCAAAGCCTTTAAAACCTCATCAACAACTTGCACTTCAGGAGTGAAACCGGATTTTATATAAGATTGAGCTTCTTCAGTCAATAACCATTGGTCTTCTTCTTGTTTTTTGAAAAGAATCATTTCTTTGGCCCATAAAGATTTCAAGTTATTTTCCATGGTGACAGTATCGACCCCTTTGAATTCGTCATATTTCAAAGTATTGTCAATGGACCCATGAGTGTCCACTGCTTTCAATATCTGCAACTGCAAATCCGACATTGTATCTTGTTATCTAATAGTATCCTAATACTTATGAATCACCAATCCATCAAAAATTTTTCAGTGCGTGCAAAATCGACAATTTTTGCAACCAAATTGAAAACAGGGTTTTTAAATGGAGGTAGGAGGGGTGGAAGAAGGGGAGAGTGTGTGGGATGTTAAGGGTGATAGTTACTAGAGTAGTTTACTAGAAGAAAGGGAAAAAAATTGAAAAAAAAAAGGATTAAAAATTGATAAACTTTATTTACCACAATTGATGTAGTAGATGGGGGTTGAAATAACCATGGCAATGACAGTGTATCTACTACTCGATTAAATCAAGTAATATTACACTTATTTGTGATATGAAATGTATACTTGGATATTATACATATATTTATGAGAATTGTTAAAATATTGTAGTTGAACCCTATCAAAACCATACTCAGTCACTTAAATAGCCACTGAGTTTAGTTATACATCAGCTACTGATTGAATAGTCTTTAGTCTCGAGTAAATACAAATGGAAATTTCATATTCACCTTAGGAACATTAAATAACCAAATAAAACTGGTATGATATACAACTTAAATCAGACTAAATTTCATTATATAAGGCAATCTTTAGTATATCCATTTACGAGTATTGAATCTGGATCTAGAATCAACTTTGGCAAAGTATCAATATAAAAATTCATAAACAGTAATCTAACATTCTTGGCACAATGATATCTAAACCATCAATTCATTGATAAACTTACAATCAAAAATATCATTGAGGTCCAATTGTAAATCGAGGTAAAATAACACCAAAAGTATCATCCTTCATCTACATGAATGGAAATACCAATTTATTGTATCTATTGTCATGCCAATTTAAAGATAGCAAATTGGAATTCATCACTAGCAAGGAATCTAGCAAAGAAAAGTATACAATTAACAGCCTATATTATTAACAGCCTGTACTATTAATAGTTTAACTACAACTGTTGTTTGGTGCTACAATGCCAAGTTACACTGAGTGATCACTATCTTGACAGTCTCAGCCTCATTCTAACTGACACACAATACTACCATCAATACGGGAATTCCGCACTGCATAGAAACATTTTCCTCGTGTAGTCATCTTCCTTAAAAATAAATTTACAGTTGCTACTGAAGATGATGACAGGATGCATACAGCCCATAATTTCATAAGCAGTATAAATAGTAAGGATAATTCACCAATTATGTAGTTAATTTAATAAATTAAAAACAAAAAACAATTAACAATGGCTTTCACTTGTTCAGATATAATCAAAATCATCATTGCTATCATATTACCCCCATTGGGAGTATTTATGGAAGTAGGTTGCAATGGTACATTCTTCTTGAATATCTTGTTGACCATTTTAGGTTATATTCCTGGTATTATTCATGCCTTGTATATTATATTGAAGTACTAGACCTCCACTTCGTGGAGTCTCTAGTACTTTGACAGGACGCTTTAAGATGACACTACACCAGACTCTGGTACTAATTACATAGGTTAATAAATGAATTGATTTCACAATTGTAGTTTGGATGTAGATTGGTTCTTTAATCTTTGATTAAAGTTCATTTAGTTGGTTCCATACATTTATCTGGTTGATCCGTCGTAAATAGTTGGCGTCAATGGAAAGGCTGGACTCTATATTTTTGGCATGGTCAAAATTAATTTCACCTTTCCTTCTCTTGATTTGTCTCGCTTCTCTTGGTTTGCTTCGCTTGATTTGACTTGCATGGCTTGACGTGGTGTGGCTTGATTTGACTTGCTTACATTACGATTGCTAAATATAATTATTATGCGATGCGATTATCCTCAATCGGGTCTGGTTTGGACATTAGTATATTGGGTTAATTTGTTAGGGAACTTGGGCAGATGTAGTAGGTAGAAAGGGGATAGTACCATTCTATGGCTAGATTATCTCTATGTTAGCTTGAGATTAGCCTTTTTTTTTTATAGATCGTATTATTATTAGTCAATTCTAATAATTTTATATTAAAGATAAGAATGATAGCAATCTGATAGAGAGTTTTGTTAATATTAATTAATTGATAAGGTGATATAACTTCAATGCTAATTAATACGCTAATACCTAGATTTAAAACTAATTCAAACAATAATGTACTTTTCAAATTGACATTTTAAGCTTATCTACAGCTTATTTTATAGATTCAATTGTACTTTATGTTCTGTTTTTTCTCTTTATTATGTCTTTATTTTGGTTATTATGCTCAACCCACGGGTTTTTTACCGCTTTTCAAATTGCGCATGGCGGACTCGAACCGGTAAATTTTAGTCTCTTTATATTTTGGTTAATATCGACGAAATTTGGTGAAATAGAGTGTATTTGTGAATAGTATTAGGCAGTTAGTTCCCCTTGGTCATTTTCAAGCTATGTTTCCCTTTTTTTTCATTTTTTTTTTGTTGTTTTGATATTCTCAAATGTGGTAAATATTTACAACTAATGGAATTTCTGAAGTATTTTAAAATTACAAGAATAGAGGAGATAAGAAATGATGGGCTTTTTAGATAAGGAATGTTACTATATAACTGTTTCATACCAACAGATGGAATTATTTAATCAAGTTTGACGAAATTGGACGTTTTAAGTCAAAGTTTATACTTATTGTATTGGAACAAGCGAACGAAAATTGGTTCATATTTTAGATTAGTATATACATATATGGGTATTTGTATCATATTATGTATCTTCTTCTAAGGTGTATAGTGAGTTAATTGTATAAGATAATTTAAGCCATATAAACTAACTAGGATCTATATATACATACATATTTCTTAGTATAATCACGTTTTGAGTAGTAACGACATGTCCAATCTCTTAAATATCACTATCACCCTGTTTCCCCATACTTTGCCTCCCAAACTGTTGATTCAAATGATTGATTAGATTGTAAAAAAAAATAAAAAGTCAATAATGGTGCTAATTGTACCAAACTTGGATGTAAACTATTCTAAATCTTGTGAAATATCCATTTTAACCATTATTATTGTGATTTTTCAATATTTCCTCTACTAAAGCTCCCATTTTAAAATTTACATAATCAATTGCCACATTGAATTTTGGGCTGGCGAAAAAGTGAGCTATAATATTTATATATCTTTACCAATGTGGAAATTAACTAATAAAACAATAAACCCAGGATTGGCTAAGGTTATCTTACGTGGATACGCTTCACCAGTATACACCAGAGCTAGCTCCGCAAAAGCTGCACCAAAAACGACCGATTCAAACGGTTCGAGCGGTCCAAGTTATACTCCAGCTGAAACCAATCCCATTGAAGAGCATTCGAATGGAGTACCTGCTAATTTCAGTTTCCACGATACTCCTATAGTTGCTGCACCAGTACAGAACAATGGTCACATCGATTGGTCCGATTCGTTCCATGGTTTGGGTTCAAATCCGTTTTCAAAGGAAATTGCTGATGTTTTATTAGCTCCTTTGGCCGACGAGGATATAGAAATTAAACCAGATGGGTTGTTATACTTGCCAGAAATCAAATATAGAAGAATTTTGAACCGAGCCTTTGGCCCTGGTGGTTGGGGTTTGGCTCCAAGAACTGAAAGTTTCATTACTGCCAAACAAATTAGTAGAGAGTACGCCTTGATTTGCCATGGCAGATTAGTCTCGGTTGCTAGAGGTGAACAGGATTATTTTGGTGGTCAGGAAAAAATTACCACCGCTTTGGAAGGGTGTAAGTCAAACGCGTTGATGAGATGTTGTAAGGATTTAGGAATTGCCAGTGAGTTGTGGGATCCTCAGTTCATTAAAGCCTGGAAACAGAAATGGTGTGATGAGGTGTTTGCTGAGCATGTTACGACAAAGAGAAAGAAGAAGTTGTGGAAATTGAAGAAGTATAAGACTTTGGATTATCCGTATAAGGCATGTTGATTGCGAAGTGAGTTATCACGAAGTGATAACGAACGAGCGGTTGACGTAAAGCTCGTGATTACGAAGCGATCACGAACGAGCGGTTGAAGAACCCAGAAAGTGTTCACAAAGTGAGTCGTCACGTAATTTTACAATAAATCTACTTTCGTAAGGACAGGTTTTACATTATCTTTAGAAGTTTGTACATAGTTAGAAATATATTCAATGGAGAGTTATTAGTTCACTGGAAGCATTGAAATGATGATTCCAGAATCTTTCAAACTGGAAATGTAATCCAATAATGTCTATTAGTATGTTACGATAAACTTTACTTCGTGAATACTTTTGTTAGAGGCTAGACTTAGAATACCAACATAGATGGACCTAATAAATTCTGCACTTCCCAAAAATGAAAGATAAATATGGAAGTTTATGAAATCAAGATCTAAAGTTATCAGATCTAGATTACGTGATCAAGAAAGTATAATTTTAATGCTGTTGATAATATACATCATCGTGAATTGAAACCCCAGTAATAACAGGCAGAATGTGGTGACTTTATAGTGGATATACCCCAGCAAGAAACTAGATTTATGAATGACCGCTTCAGATTATTATAGGGCTCAGGCGTACAAAAATAAATATGGTAAATATTACCACATTTTAAGAAGTTCCCCTCTTTACACTTACAACGAGCAACTTTTCAGAAGATATAGGAACCTTCCATGACAGTTATAGGTCACTCATTTTCACCATTAAAATTTGAGATCAAACCAGTACTACCTAAATAAGTTCTCTTTAATAAAAATATAATCCTAAAGATTAATCTAACTACTGTAATTAAATATTACACAATTAGATAAACTTACATTTAAATAACGGAATCATTATATTTCATTATAGGATTGATTATTTTATATACAACTACAAATGCAATTACCAAAGATAATCTTTCAAGCAAGCTAGACTGACTCTACACATTTCTTTCTTTTATTATTTATTATAAAATATATGTATTACACTGGAAAACCTATGATATCGTAAGCTAGTAATGTATGTAAAGAAACCATCTACGTGGATCCTAGAGTAGTTCACAATCACTAGTTGGCAATTAAATCAGTGCAAATATTCAGTACAAATTCGATTAACTAAAGTAGAAAAAATGAATAAAGAAGCGAAGCTTCTTCAAAAAATGAAGCTACGCTTCAAAGAAAAGAAAAGCTGCTACGCTTCAATTACGAAGCTTCGCTTCGTAATACACATTTCTTTCTTTTTTTATTTAATATAAAATATATATGCGTAATATTCCCCTCAGTATATTTTCTAACTGAAAAGTCTAAATGAACTAGTAATTGAGCCACTTCGCAATCACTAGTTCACATCACTAGTTCATTATCACGAAGTGATAATGAATCTACGTGATTGCGAACGTGATTGCTCGTTTATGGTTTGAAAATACCTCTCCCCACACCCAACATGTCGACAGTTTGTGACAAAGGTCTTCTCTTCCATACATCCCAGAACCCTTGTTCTGGCAACACTTTGCCAGTATTTGCTTCTTCATATTTGGCATCTTCTCCAGCAGACGATTTCGATTGAGCGTGTACAGCAGCATCAACTACTGCAGTTACGGCAGCACCAGAAATACCAGTAAGGATTTTATGTCTTGGCGGCATATTTTTGAAACCAACTGATAAAACAGCAACATTACCTACCATAACGGACCAGAAGGTATTCCAAGCATCATTTTTTTCTCTTAAGTTGGTGATGATCCCTCTTGTTGCCACGGCAGTGGTAACAAAACCTACTACTGAAAGAGGCAATTCCAATTTGAAAGTAGTTCTCTTCCATAAGTATAACCAAGCGTAAGCCCCAACAGTAGTATAAAAGCCAAACTTGAATACTTGAGTAGTTTTCTGTTTAGTATCTATAGGAGTGAAATCAGGGTATGCAGCAGAACTGAAAAGATTCTTAAAAGGAGTAGGCCATTTATTAGTGGCATCAGGATAGACTAACACTAATTGTTCTTCCTGTTGTTCTGACATGATTTCCAATGTGTATCTAACTCTATTTAAATCTCTGCTTATGTCTCTCCTCAATGAACAATTTTTAATTGGAAGTTTGAGAAAATCACGTGTAAATTAACACATGATCAACCACGTGAATATTTTTAAAATTTTCATTTTGCCGAGTTTACAAAGACTAGAAGAATAAGAAGAAAGAACCTATAATAGAATTAGTATATTAGTAAAATATGGGTAAATTTATCACCATTTCTTCAATCATAGGTACTGCCGTTTTAGGGTATGCTGTTTACTTCGATTATAAAAGAAGATCTTCTCCAGAATTTAGAAAAGCTTTAAAGAAAAGATCAATTCAACAAGAAAAGAAATCTAAAAAGGCTGCTTCTGAATCTAATAAATTGGAATTGGAAGTTGTAAAACAAGCTTTAGCTGCTGATTTAGCACAAAATCCTATTCCAACCGATTTGGAACAAAAAGAACAATTCTTCATGGAACAAGTTGCCATGGGTGAACAAATTGCTGCAAAGGGCAACATGAAGATTGAAGCTGCTATTTGCTTTTATAAAGCTTTGGCTGTATACCCTAATCCAACTGATATTTTGGGTATTTACCAAAGATCGATTCCTGAAGATGTTTATAAGGTTGTCGTTATGATGATTGCCGTGCAGCCTCCTGCTGCTATTACTAATATCATGGGAACTGCTGAAAGTGAAAAGGCTGCTGCTCCACCTACTGAGGAGGATTTGGATTAAGTGACAGCGAACGAAGTGAGCTGTCACGAGTGAGCAATCACAAAGTGATTGTGAACCAAGTTATCACCAGTTATCAAGAAGCCATAGCTCACTTCGTGAGTTATTACCAATTGTCATGCCAAAGTTCTAATCATGGTAATAGTACTTCGTACTATTCCTCATCTTATAAAAATTCGTTTTGTACATATTATACGTTATTGAAATAGATTGTAAATTGTAGAATAAGGAATAACTCACTTCGCGAGTTATTGATACCAATTGTTGTGCCAAAGTTACAGTGTACCAATAGTACTTAGTACTACTACTCTTCATCTTATAAGAACTCGATTGTACATATTACCAGGTTCTATCAAATGTAATTGTAATATGTAGTCAGCCATCACGAAGCGTTTGTGAAAGTTACCACTATATGATACTTCGTGATAACGAACAAGTGGAAGTGCACTTGCAACTCGGGGGTTTCTTTGTATAATCCATTTTTGTTTCCTCGACGGCAGGGCATTTAAATCAGGGTGATTTCCCGGGATATCTATTGGAATAGATTTAGCATGTTCTAATTCACCTTTATATTTGTTGATCTTGTTTATTCGACTCGACTTTAGTGATCACAATTGACTGGTTATAATTGTAACTTAGTGCTCACAAAGTTAGTAGTCAGTGCAAAAGGAAACAAATGGGAAACAGCAGATAATACGTACAACACCTCTGATAAAGCATCAAGATAAGGTTCCTCTGGGTTACTCATCTTTTCAGATCAACCTTGTGTGGTGATTGTGTGGTGATTCTTCAATTACCACTCACGAAAAAGCAGCCAAATTGAAGTTGCAATTTTACCACATTTTCAAAAGTTCAACACGATGAAGGAGGAGTGATAGATGTATGTATAATGGAATAGATCTAACTGTGTTGAATCTGGGATGGGTTAGAACTTTTTAGAAATATTTGGGGTTTTGTAGCTCACAATGTGAGTTATCATGAAGTGATAACGAACAAGTGATTGAAGTGCTCACAAAGTGAGCTATAAATGGCAAATTTGATATTGCCTAAGCACTACACTAAATACTAGTAGTACATACTATCACTTCTTCATATTAAACTAAACTATATAATAAATATTTATTTATAATGAGTAGTAGCACTAAAGTGCTGTACACTTGGTTGTTTTACTCGTCATATACAATCAAATACCAAATGTGAAGCAATTGATTGTACAACAATAAATTATTCTAGTGGTTCACAATAATACTACCACTTTTTTTGAAAACTAGAAAATCGGTGTTGTACATATTTATACGATTGAAATATACCTATATATAGAAATAGGATCATAGTGCTTATTGTCTTGTTAATTTGTAATTATCAACGTGGCATAGCCCAGTGATAACTCACTAGTGAGTTGTGAGCACTTCAATCGCAATCACTTCGCTCGCAATCATTCTGTTGTAATTCACTCGTGATTGCTCCTTTTGGTCGTTTTCTCGACATTAGGTTTTTCCTTACATTGTGGTATATTTTTTGGTCTTCTTTTGGACATTGGTTACTAGTGAACATGTTCTTGTGGTTACTATTGGTTCCCTTGGTCCATGCAATTGGATTCAACACCTCTGCATATAACTCATCAACAAACTCCACCGCTAGGTTCAATACCACCAATTTTCCCAAAAATTCAACAATCCAGCCGCTAACTGACGTCAGTCAGTTCCAATACCAAGGTGTTAGTTTAGGTGGATGGTTGGTATGTTTAATAGAAAGTTATTTAATACAATGTTCTCTTACTAACTAATCTAGGTGCTAGAACCATATATCACCCCTTCGTTATTCGAAGTTTTCGATTCCATACCTGTAGATGAATACCATTACTGTGAACAATTAGGTAAGGATGAATGTTTATCAAGACTAACTGATCATTGGCTGAGTTATTACAATGAATCTGACTTTGCCGCCATGAAAGATTATGGTTTAAATATGGTTAGAGTCCCCATTGGATATTGGTCGGTTATGCCCATGGATGGAGACCCTTATGTTCAAGGAGCATTGGAATACCTTGATCAGGCAATTGAATGGGCTCAGAAATATGACTTGAAGGTCTTGATTGATCTACATGGGGCTCCAGGGTCACAAAATGGATTTGATAATTCCGGGTATAGAGATATTGATTATCCTGGTTGGTTGAATACTACTGCGAACGTCAACCATACGTATAACGTTTTGAATGAACTTTATTCCATCTACGGTACTGGTGACATGGCTGAGAAATACAACGATACTATTATTGGAATCCAAGTATTAAATGAACCCAATGGACCCTTTTTAGATATGGACCAAGTCGAGGAATTTCATAATCAAACATACTTGGATTCAAGAAATATCATGAGTTTGAATATTCTGATACTCTTCCATGATGCATTCCAAGAGTTGGGGTATTGGGATGATTTTTTATCCGATCAATCGGTTGAAGATTACTCTGGTAAAAACCAATACTATAATATCATGATTGACCATCATCGTTATGAAGTTTTTGATCCTGGTGCCTTGAAAATGAATATTTCCCAACACATTTCCAGTATTAACAGTTTCCTGTCTGGAATTGAGGCGGAATACCATCCGGCAATCGTCGGCGAATGGTCTGCCGCTTTGACAGATTGTACCCCTTGGTTAAATGGAGTTGGTCTAGGCTCCAGATATGAAGGACAAGACCCTTACGATAACGATTACATTGGAAGCTGCTCCAATGTCAACAATTTCGATCAATGGTCAGATGATGAAATAAAAAATCATCGAAAATATATCGAAATACAATTAGACCAATACAGTTCCAAGTCAAACGGGTGGATCTTTTGGTGCTGGAAAACAGAAAATGCCATTGAATGGGATTTTCAAAAACTAGTTCAGTTGGAACTTATGCCACAACCATTGAATAATTTTACTTATATTAAAGATGGGGTTGATACTGAAGCCCAAAAGAATTTAGCAATTTCCCAAAAAGCCAACTATTTGATATCTGTTCTTAGTATTGTATTATATATATTGTTTGTTGTTTAATAGAAGTTTTAATAGAAGTTTTCATAAAATCTTTTTGCAACCATTTTCGTCATAGCTTGTCCTGTATGAAGATGCCGTCAACGGAGATATTTCACCCAATATAATTTTCAATTCTTTATATTATAAACCAAAAGACAATGTCAAGATCAGTTAACGTAGCTATCATAGGATCAGGTGTGGTTGGATCAGCCTTTATCAACCAATTGAAAAATTTGAAATCTGCTGTTAAATTTAATGTTGTCTACTTAGCTAGATCTTCCAAAGAAGCTATTTATGATGGTGACTACAAACCAGTTGATTTGAGCAGCTACAAGACTGTTTCTGCTAAACCAGTATTATCATTACCAGAATTGACCAAATTCTTAACCTCGGCTTCAAAACCAACTATTTTAATTGATAATACCTCAAACGAAACTATTGCCAATTACTATCCAAATTTCATTGAACAAGGTATTTCTATTGCTACCCCTAACAAAAAAGCCTTCTCTTCGGAATTATCTGTTTGGAATCAAATCTTCCAAAATTCAGAAAAACCTCAAGGTGGTTTGGTTTATCACGAAGCTACTGTTGGTGCTGGTTTACCAATCATTGGTCCTTTGAGAGACTTGGTTGCTACTGGCGATAAAGTAGAAAAAATTGAAGGGATCTTCTCCGGTACTTTGTCATACATTTTCAATGAATTTTCCACCACCGATGCAAACTCATCGGTTAAGTTTTCTGATGTTGTTAAAGTCGCCAAAGACTTGGGTTACACTGAACCAGATCCAAGAGATGACTTAAACGGTTTGGATGTTGCCAGAAAAGTTACTATTTTAGCCAGAATTTCTGGTTTTGAAGTCGGATCTCCAACCTCTTTCCCAGTCGAATCTTTAATCCCCCAAGAATTGGAATCTGTCGAATCAGCTGCTGAATTCATGGAAAAATTACCAAACTATGATCAAGACATTGAAAAGGTTAAACAAGATGCTTTGAAAAATAACCAAGTCTTGAGATTTGTCGGTAAAGTCGACTTTACCACCAACAAGGTCTCAGTTGAAATTGGTAAATACGGTTTTGACCATCCTTTTGCTTCTTTGAAAGGTAGTGACAATGTTGTATCCATCAAAACTGATAGATACCAAAACCCATTGATCATTCAAGGTGCTGGTGCTGGTGCTGAGGTTACCGCCCATGGTGTGTTAGCCGATGCCATCAAAATCGCCGAAAGAATTGCTAATTAATAGACTTTAGTTATAAATAAAATATATTTAACGTATATACATTTTAACCATTCGTTACAATGGTCTTCTTATAAATTTCATTAGCTTCTTTGAAAACCTCTCGTAAATATTCTTTATCTTGACATGCGGATCTAAATTTCAACATTACCCGTTGTGAATCAGTCGTTTCCGATTTTAATGTTTCTTGATCTATACTTGTACTGGTGGTATGTGATGCACTTACCCGAATTAAATGAATGTTGTTAGGTGCTAAAAAGAAATCTCCATTTTCTCTCAATTCGACAATATAAATACCTGATTTATGAACGAATTGAGCGTATTTGAATGATGGTTTACCCCAACTATAGGAAATTTCAATATTTTCCTTCAGTACCAATACTGTGGATCTGTTATCTAGTAAAAAGTCAGTTTTTTTCAAAAAATGGAAATGATAATAGAAAGGATTATCCAATAAGATTTTTTGCAGTACAAGCAGAGGATCGGTCCATGGATTTATTGCTAACTTTACCTCCACAAATGAATGGAATGGAGATAGTTCGGGGATTGTACATAATTCGTTCCATGGAGTTTCCACTAATTTCAAACCGTGTCTACCGCATAATCTTGACCAGTTTATTATTGTTTCGTCAATAAATTTTGTCGTAGTATTCAACCATTGTAATCTTATATGATAGCAATGTTCGGGATTGTGAACTATATCGTAATGAACGGTCACAATTTCTGGACGAACAGACACTCGTTGCGGATCAACATCATACTTAACTGACCTACTCAAGTTAAACTTTTTGTATTTAACCTTGCCTAATGAATCTGATTGAGATGAAAGCTCGGAAACATCATTTAATAAAATGTTTGACGTGATTTTACGTAAATCATGAGCTGAATCGACAAGTGGTGATTTCATTGATTCAACGTCGGAATTATTCGTCGAATAATTAGGTGTCCCTGAAGGGGAGTCTGATGTAGACTTTTCATGAACCGCTTTCTCAGGCTTTTTCTTACCAAACCACGTTGAGCTCTCTGAATTCTCAATATACTCATTGGTAAACTTATAAAAATAATGACCATCTAAAAAGCCATGCCTCTGCTCAACGTGGTTAAACAATCCTCGGTCAACTAAGTCCTGCCCAAATGCTGTAGCTTCCTCTCTACTTTCAATGTCTTCAAATCTTTCTAACAACCACACAACCAAATCTGTGGCAAGAAAACAATGCAAATGTCTTCTAAAATGCCAAACCCGATCCACAATCCGGATTCCAGTTTTTCCCTGTAGTTCACTTGCTAGTTCGTCTAGTTGGATGTTTTTGTTAAATTTGGTATCTTCTGAAATCATTAATGAAGATTTATTACCATTGATGTCATAGGTTTCTGATTCATCGATCAAGAAATCATACAAATTACCGGTGTAAAATGAAATCTCAGGTAACACCTCCTCACTTTTCTTACTCTTCTTACTTTTGTCTTTCGTGTAACATCCTTTCTCAATTAAGGCAATCAATTTTCTTAATCCTTCCACTCGAATTTCTTCATCAGTTAATTTCTCGTTGTTAATAAAATATGCATTCTTGGGAATTTCTGTTGGCATAACCACGAATTTCATTTTATGAAATTCTTTTATCTCGTTAGGCATTGCATCATCATAACCTGCGATGAATTGATCAAATTGATTCCAGTTGTACTTTTGGGGTTTCCTATCAAGGAAATCAGCTTTCGCAGGAGCATAATCATCAGCATATCTCGTTCTTATCAACGGTCTATATGTTTCTTGTTTTGACTGACCAAATGTTATTTTATTTTCAACATCCTTCGGCTGAATTTTCCGATATAACTGAACACTAATGCTACCATTGAAATCGCAAACTATTCTATGGATCTCATCGTCTAAGGACATATATATTCTCGAGCCAAAAGTGTTTTCTGGAAAATACTTAAGCAAACTTTGAACATTTCCACTGGATATACGTTCCGATTCTACCTTCTTAACCTGATCTCCATAGCAAATCTGAAATCCAAGTAATAATCTTAATTGGATCATTTCTCTCATCAACGCATGTGGTGTAGATAATTCCAAGTAGCTCTCAAAGTTTAAAATAACATTATAAATTTGAAAGGTGTAGTTAGCCTCTAATTGACGAGTAGATGGAAAGACAGGGGTTGATATAGGCAATGCAGCTGGTGCTTGGAAAGATTTCCATTTGATAATTCCCCTTTTGGCTTTCTTTGGGAATACATTGGACCATCTACTGAATACAAGATTATTCAACAAATTCTTTCGTATCTCCACAGACGGGTTTGCAATCTCCACCCATAAAGGGTTAATTGGCGGGTCTCTATTATCAGAGATACTTGATTTTCGACTTTTCTTCGATTTGGGGTCCTTGTAGGAACGCTTTTTCTTTAAGGTTGGTTTATCAATATCAGATTCAACTTTTGTTTCACTAACATACAACAGGGGTCTTCTAGTACTAGATTTCCTGGTTCTTAAAGTGGAGTTTGAATTTGATCTTTTGAGTGATATTGAGCTGATAGACTTTTCCTCACTGTTTTTATTTATAGTATACAACGTTGAAAGTGCTGAGACATCATTGCTTGGAGCAACGGTACCGATAGCCAATGACGTTGTAGTTGTAACCCCAAAGTCGGGAGTGGTGGGAGGTAGCTTTGATCTATCGGTGAATATCAATGCTAAGGAAGCGGGTTTAGCTATATTTTCCAGTTTTGGGTTTCTATCATGTTTTTCATTATTTTTATTAATTGGTCTGAAAACATCCTTATCGTAGTCATCCATTCCTTCTATGAAATTGGGCATTTTATTGACCTGTAGTCTCTCTATAGTTGCTTCATTCAAATCCGTTTCCATAAGTCCCATCATTTGCAATTCATATATTTTGCATCTTGGAATCCATTGTTTAGTAGTTAGATTGGGGTCTCGATAATATGAAATATCACACCAATTTGGAACACAATGACTTGCTTTCCCACCGACATTAAATCGGAATAATGGAACAATATGTAATGGTGGTTGACTTAAACAGATAATATCCAATCCGCAATCCATTTGTGATAT
>JAXQKE010000116.1:0-48716 GCA_037042355.1 Candida sp. Y128-05E | reverse complement strand
ATTATTTATTGAAATTGACCGGTGATGAATTTGAATTGCATTTAAAAGTTTATGAATTGTACACTTTAGCTTCAAAAATGTATTGTTTGACATATGTTCAACTAGTCCCTCCTACTGCGTATGAAATTCAAATGTTATTAATAGAGGTTTTGAAATTAATTAATGATTTGATGAGTACAAGGATGAATATCATATTATGTTTCCCATTGTTAATGTGCGGTATATCTTCGGTTGGCTCAATTGATAGAAGGCATATTGAGTCAATCTTCACATCTTTAATTCCAACGGCAGTTAATAATATCGGCAAAGCATTGACGATAACTCGAGAAGCTTGGAAAAGAAATCCGCATGGGGATTTGATTATTGATTGGGCTGATATCTGTGATGATTTTGGGTGGTCTTTTAGTCCTTGTTAGTGACTTCGAGATTTTGGTTTGAAGATGATACTCCAAGTATACAAGTCAAATAGATTTTGACACATCTTACTATTTATAAAGGTTTGACACCTTGCTATTTATATTTATTTATGTAATAATGATTAATGATGTTTATTTCTAAATTATTCCGGTCTGCGTTCTTCTATTTGAAACACGTCCTGATAGACAGCCTTTGCACCTGTTTCAATTACATTACCATGACACGGTACCAAGCGATCAAATGGTAAAGAATTGATTGATGACAATGCTTCTCTATCCAATGTGAGACTGTTATTAGCCATTAGTTTCATTATAAGCCTGCCCAAGAAACTATCAACAGTAAAATATCGAGCAAAATATGAAAATCCAGTATGAGGACAATGTCCATCTGTATAACCAGTTTTTGTCGAATATTGTTCTAAATTGGGTTTACCCGAATCAATAATCAAATCCGCAACGAATAATGTCTTTGTATTCTTTTCATAAACAACCAATTCTCCAAGCATATGGTTTGACATATAAACGAAATTGAAATTATCCAAAATAACGTCATCTTGAATATTCAAATTGGATTGCAAAATATCTTTGCCAATGATTCTGGAAGTTATCGAAGCATCTACTCTATAGTCGATTTCAACGTCATTTTTCAATTTTGCATGTTCAGGCCCAATAATTTTAACCTTGGGATATTTCAATTTGTATTGATCAGCACAAAGATAATGAACGACGTTAGGAACGATTACGTATGCAATATTTACCGGGTCTCCGCCAGTTAATAACTCCAATGCCTCTTCGAATAGTGGGCCACAAGGCATTGCCGACCAAATGACAATATCATCACCGTACCTGAACAATGCCATTCTAGCTCCCAAATGGATGAAACCTTGGATTTTAAATGGTGTGGATACAGTGACGATATTGTCACTAATCTTTCTTATTGCTCCTTTCAAATTTTCGTCATATTGTCCCATAATAAAGAATACCTTTGTCTAGGTTTTATTTCAAAATTATCATATGAATAGAGTTGAAAATTAACATGACTGCAAAAAATCGATAAAGATCGAGAATTAACGAAGAAGAACACTAGGTAAAAAATAAGACAAGTAATGCTTAATCAAGCATTGGAACACTGTATATTGCCCGCCATCCAAAATTAAGCTGATGTGTTTTATCAAATTGCTTGTTTGATTTCATAGAAACTCGCCACGAAACTACGTATATACCTACCAATCAAGATTAACTAGACTCTAGACAATTTACCAGAGGGTATTGATTTAGGTTTAATTATTATGGTGGGTTTATTTCAAGTTCATTCTATTTTAAATGTACAATGATATAAATATATGAAGATGCAAATGTTGTATTTATGTCTAATTTACCGGTTGTTTCAATTCAAATACGTCTTCAAAGATTTCTTTGGGGTTTTATCAAAGACAAACCAAAGTACAAAAGGGTTGTGAATCAATTGCTGTAATCCAGTGGTTGAAGGAGGATTCATTTTGGCTAATAACTTCAAAATATATTCCCAAACACAGAATCCACTCTTAAGTATCTAGGCAAGTACCAAAATCTAGGGAAATAGTCATCATTGAAACCAGTTTTCAATGAATATTGTTCTAGATTTGCTTTACCGATACCAATTAAAGCACCAGCAGCAGATATTGCCCTGAAATATTCCTCGTATACAAAATATTTGCTATTTTGATCCACGCAGTTTATATTTTACCACATTACAATAACAAAAATCTATACATACTAAAATAAATAGGATTAAGTCTGCTATGTACAATTTGAACTTGATGTGAACTAATTAGTTATATATATTTTTCAAAGTTTATTTGGAAAGTCAAAAACCAAACATCAAGCTTCTGCAAACCTTCTTACAAGATTGTCAGTTTTTTTCTGTTAGTCAGTATTGGGTAAAACTATAGATCTATTCTACATGGATGCTCTTGTTTTAAAGAATACGATTCACAGATTTTAACTAGCTATAATTTTAGGAGATTTTCCTTGGCGAGACATTCTAATTTAGTAATCTACAAACATTCAAATCCAATCATTTTATTAAACATACAATTCTTAGTTACAATCTATTATACATTGGTTAGTTGTTAAACCACACACAGATGTACCATTATTTATAATAATACCAGTATCATACGTAATAATACATCCATACAAGGTAAATTATATTTCCCCACCCCTCATTTTTTTTTTCCCACAATTTTAATTGTGCACTTTAAAATTGAAAACGTTTCCTTAAAAACTAATTCTCAAATGTCTAATTTCTTTTACATTAACCACACATACCACCACCTTCAATTTACCACCACAATCTTTATCACCTTTCATTTAACTTCTAGTTTTTCATTTTGATTGATTATACAAACAAAATCAAACAAAATTAGAAATTGAAGGTTTCTAATCAATTCCAGAAATCTACGATGTCTGGTCTAAATCTTAAATTTCTGCTATTCTACTTCTTTCTACCAAACAACCCCTTCTTTTTCTTCTTCTTATCCCCATTAGTCAAACTACTAGCAGAATAATTAGCAGCCTGGTAAATAGGCTGTTCAATACCAGGAGGTCTAGAAAAGTCATTAAACCCCGAAGTGTCATTACCATTGGCAGGACCATTATTATATTGTTGGTTTCCTGTTTGTAAATATTGATTACCAAGACTTCCAGCAAAATCCTCATGAAAGTTCCACCCTAAGGTATGACTTTCCAACTGATTTCTATAGTTCAAATCACCAGTGATGGCATACTCAAAACTTCTAATAGTGTCTAAAGGTCTTTCATTTCTAGATCTAGTGGGGTTAGAAATATCTTGTTGGATAATAGGGGCACCAAAAATATCTTTCAATTCATGTGAGTTCTGAGAAAGGTAGGAAGGTCTTCTGTTATCATGTTGGGCAGCTTGTTCGAACGGTTGTTGTTCGTTAACTGCAGTCAAGATAGGATCATGGACGGCCGAATTAGGTTTGTAGTTGTCTTCATCTGCGGAGCTGATATTGATAGGTATTTGGTTGGTATTGGTGACTTGGTCACCACCTTTAGATTTGCTTCTGAAAACACCCATAGTTCAAGAAGAGAATATAATATAAATGACAAAAGCTAAATAAATAAATTAAAATATAATTTTGAATAAGGCTGAGTTCATGTGAGAAATTTCCAAAGGGTGGAAAACATTGCTGGTGATTTTCAAATGAAACAAAACAAGAAGAATAGGGCTGTAGTTTATTACATATAGTGTAGTGTATAGTGTAGAGTATATATACATCCACCTTCTGCTTCTACTTGTCTCATCGTTTATTGATTCTTCCCAACTATTGTTATTTGTTGGTCTGGTAACAAAAAGAATCCGACAGTGGGGGTGAATAGAGGAGATACACTATGACAGCTGACTACAGGTAGTTTAGACCTTTCTCTAATCGGGTATTGACAGTTCTCTTATTACTCTACTTCCTGGTGATGTTAGGATGGCTGTGTTCATGGCTATGTCTATGTCTATGTCTATGTCTATGCTTACAACAACGTATGGCTGTGCTGATTGATTCATGCATTGACGTCAACGTGTTATGACAATAGTAATGGAAAAGGTTATAGGTGTTCGTGTCTTTGTGTACGAGGAAGATCACCAGTTGAAGTGGTGGTTCTACTGGTTATGATCCCAGCTACTATAAATAGATTGAAAAATTGAAAACGGTTTGATAAAGATCCTGATCCGTTGATGTGGTTATATATTCATAGTTATAGTGCTAACTAATTTGCGTACTTGTAAACTAAAGTATGGAATTCCATGTACTGAAGTTTTTGTTGTGGGGACAGGGGAGTGTTGATTTGATTTCATGCGGGATTAGAAAATTAAACACCGCATCAGAAAATTAAAATTAAAAAAATGTGCATCTCGTATAGAATGTTTCGCGAGTGGAAAGAGTAGATGTAAGGGGTTGGTTATTAGATAATACAATTCACTGGGTTTCTATAGTACCAGCTTGACGTACTTTTGGACTATTCGAATAAAGATTCGACAAAAAAAGAAATTAGCCCAACGCGGGGGTCGAACCCGCAACCTTTTGATACCACTAAGTGTCTCCTTAAGAGTCAAACGCTCTACCGATTGAGCTAGCCAGGCTGTTTCTGAACTCCAAAATTTTCTGAGTATTCATGTTAAATTAATTTTGAGTATATGCAGGACCCGATAAATGAGAGGTTTTTCCTAAGGGTTTCCACTCCATACTTCGCATGAGAGAAGAGCCAAGAGATGGCTAAGGTGGTACTGCTAATTGCTAATACGGTTAATTTAATGTACAATTTTAGAGGTTTATAGGTTCTTTTCAATATATGCATGTTAATAAAAACAAAATTCAAGTTCAATAGATACCTACTCGTCATATTTGCTTACTATAAGGAAGGATGAGAAAAGTTAGCAGAATAATGAGGTACTGGTTAAAATCAGTACCAAAGTCACTTCTTGGGTATCTTATTTCAACTTTATTCAACCTCATTATTGAATAATACATTACAAACAATCATTAACTACTAATCCAAGAGAGGTTTTTTTTCTACGGTTTCCTCTCCATACCCCCCGCGTGAGAGAAGAGCAAAGGGATGGCTAAGGTGGTGACGCTAATTGCTATTACGGCTATCTTCAAGTACTACTTTAGATATTTATAGGTTATTCTCAATATATGCATGTTAAAAAAAAAATCTTCTATTCTACTTCTCCCGCACACACACGTCTCGAGTTCGAATCCAACACTTATAAGAGTAAGTATTTCTTATTATAAAGTAAAGAAAGTAAAGAAGACGAGGATATTTAAATTGTATTTATATTTAAGTTGGTTATAACCTATAAATATCTAGAATTGTACTTTAGTCTAGCTTGTTTTTTTTTGTAAGGTGTATATTTGAATTTATAGTTTTTTTGATTATATACAATTTTTTTCAAAAGTGTGTATTAGGTCTATACAAATTATAATGAGTTACAGACTAAACCACCTTTGTAACGAAAACAAAAACAGAACATGACTAGAGCATTATTTCAGGAGAACCATCAATGGAAACCCCCTAAGGGTTATATGCCCATTTTGCTGCTATCTATGAGATATATTTGGTTTATTTTACATTCCAAAAATAAAAAAAATATTGACTGTAACCAAAGCAACCACTCCTCCTAATGAAAAGAAGAAAAAAATAAAGAAGCCCAACGCGGGGGTCGAACCCGCAACCTTTTGATGCCACTAAGTGTCTCCTTAAGAGTCAAACGCTCTACCGATTGAGCTAGCCAGGCTGTTATTGATTCCATAAATTTCTCGAAGTATCCCGGAGAAGTATGTGCAGATGTGATTGGGGGTGGCATTTTGGGATTAACTATACCATTATCCAAGGTAAGTTACTGTATTTCACTTATTATGATAAGCTTGTAAATATAGAACTATCCATTTGCTAGAAAGCTTTGTTAAGTTAAAAATACTTTTTTTATTTGCTCATCGCCTTGGTTTCCATTTCCACAAACTTCATAATTTGACTATTTTAAGTCAGGCATCATATCTTTTATAAGTTCATAAATCGAAACTATGCATGTGTCAATACTAGGGTGATGTTACACAACTTACCCTCCATATAAATGGCCAAATAATCTAGAAGTATTCACAGTGTTTACCAGGTAGTAACGCACAATTATACCCTTAGATGTTACATACTTTCTAACATACTTTTCATTTCACATTGAATCTAAATGAATCTAAATAATAATATAAACCATAATAATCATAATATAACTTTTTTTGCAACCTTTTTTTTGTTTTTCATTTCTCATTTTGTTTTCTACTATAACAACATAGCAGCAATCATGACTCCACCCAATACACCAACACCATTTCTGACAACTCCGTTAACGAAAGTGGAAATGTCTGGTACATTTGTTTCTGGCACCTCTGTACTTGTGCTAGTGTAGTAAGTTGGGAACACGGTTTTGCATTTTCCTTCACCTGGAGTGGTACATATTGGAGTACAATGGTGACAGTCGGTGGTGGGAAACACACCATCACAGCCAGGTTGTTCGTTATCAGTACAAATCAATGTGAAAGCACCTCCATGGCAATTTCCTTGACCAAACGTACAGATAGTCGTGGTGGTAAATTTGGTGTGACTATCTTTTTTACTTGATGTACTGCTGGGTAATTGCGGAGTAATGGTTGGCCAACCATCACACAACGAATGCCCTGGGCAAGTTATGATTGGATTCTCGGCTGAATATGGACATTCGGGAGACCCTGAAATACATGAAGCACTTGGAACTGCAGATTGACTATCCTCTTCAACTGAAGAAGTACTGCTTGGTAATCCTGGCCAACCATCACACAAAGAATGCCCTGGGCAAGTTATGATTGGATTCTCAGCTGAATATGGACATTCGGGAGACCCTGAAATACATGAAGCACTTGGAACTGCAGATTGACTATCCTCTTCAACTGAAGTAGTACTAGATGGCAAATCCGGAGAACTGGTCGGGAAAACACCGGAACACCCCGATTGCTCTGGGAAAGAACAAATCAATATTGGATTTGTTGCTGATATTGGACATTCTGGAGATCCTTGAATACATGATGCACTTGGTAACACAGATAGACAATTATCCTGACCTGGGGTGGAACAAATTATTGGTGTAGGGTCGTTAGTGTAATAGGAGGGGAATACCGTTTTGCAATTACTTTCACCTTGAGTGGTACATAATGGAACACAATCGGCACAGTCGGTGGTGGGGAATGCACCAGCACATCCAGCTTGTTCGTTATCGGTACAAATCAACGTGAAAGGACGTCCATGGCAAGTTCTTTCATCATACTCACAGGTCGTAGTTGTCGTGGTAGATTCGGATTGACATTCTTGTTGGCCTGGGGTGGTACAAATTGGAAAATCTGGAACTCTGGTTGGAAATATTGGGTGACAATCTTGTTGGCCTAGGGTGGTACAATCAGGAAGCGAGACCGAGGGTGTAGGGTAGCAATTTTCACCAACACACCCGGAACGGGAACGACAAACTGGATCATCGCTAGTACACGAATAAAATAGAGTTGGAAGATCAACATATGGACATTCTGGAGATCCTGGAATACAGAAATAACAATCTTGCTGCTCCGGGGAGGTACACATTGGAAGAGAAACCGATGGCGTAGGGCTGCAAGCATCACCGACACATATGGAAGTAGGACAACCTGGCTCACCAATAGGACAAGAACTATAACCAATATCAGGTCCATCCACAACCATTGAAATGCTCAAGCTAACGGGGCAACCTGATACACCCGGCTCACAACTTGTGAGTGTGACATCTGGTATAGGAATGGAGGAAGCAGCGAGAGTGGAAACCACCAATGATGACAAAACTAACGAAGTCAACATTATTTGGAAATGAAATAATGGAAAGTGTTCGACATATATATATATATATATATAAATCTCGGTCTATTAATAGGCGATAAAATATATACTACAAAATAACTTACCCCCTAAAAATAAATAATTGTCTTTTTAGAGAAAAGATTAATGACTAGAACACTGCTAAAAAATACTTATTACTGGGAACTACAACTACAAATGGCTACAAGTAATATTGGTAGAGATCAACACTTGATCTCACAACCACCAAAAATTCTTTCCCTTCTTTCCTATCTTTCTTTCATTAAGCCATAGAAATACGGGGATATTCGTAATTATTGCAGCGAATATACGAAACAATGGTCAAATGATCAACAATCCCAAATATCTATTAATATCCTACCTCCGTACATCAGAGCTATACTGGTTTGCTTAATCTGGGGTATTTTTGGGCTCTACATATTATGTATATTCTACCCCTCGTACCTTCGTATCGATGTACGTATTTTTTATTTTTACCAGCATGTGCATTAGATTTATTCCCCAATTATGAAGCAGGTATCCATGAATTCGCAAGAAGTACACCTAGAAACCTCTATTTCTGGTCATGACTTAGTTTTGGTTAATCTTTGGTTAATCTTGTGATTTGGTTATCACAAACTTGGTAGCACTGTAAGTTGGACTTAAATTCATGATGCCCAGCAATATTTCATAGAGGATGACACAGTTGTTAAAAATGCCACCTGGGTCACGTCCTCAACCTGAATGGTCCTTAAAATAATTAAAGCTAATATGTATCTGTTAATTTGGATATATTTATCAGTTTTGAGTTGGTGTTCCTTATAAGTTACCGGTATCCATTTTTCCCCCTAATAGGTGTTGGCTGACTTTACATTGGCTGTATTATATGGTTCTGTATAGCATTTCTGAGACCTCCTTACTTCCTTCCCTGGTGATGATATTGGTGCACAGGATGGGACAATAGCCGCTCTTGCTCTTCCCCACTTGAATGCATCTTCGTATACGTCCCGACAGAAAACCCTTCAAGGCTAGATTCCACTTGCATGAATAATCGTATTTTTTGCATCATCTGAGGTTAAATATACCCAATTATAGATTATTAACATTATATATTTTCATACCCACCAAGACATTCTTTACAAGTCCTTCATATTGTCCGTTGTTCTGGATTAACCAAGATGTGGAAGTTGTCTCTATAATGAATGGTCTTAGGTTAAGACTCATTTATGAATGAAGTTTGGTTAGTCAATTGGTAAATAGTTAGTTTCTAGTTAATTAGTTGGTTTGAGTTTGTATTTATTTTTAGCTCGTCATATATCCATCTTTAAATATATATTGTCATTGTCACTACGAGATCTACCCCATTGAATTTATTATTATCGACGACAATATTTCATTACTGTAATCCTTGCTAATTACTCAAATCATGGAATGATCATTTATACTATATAGACCCAAAGATTATTATGCATTTTTTATTCCTGATTAGAGTAACTCAATTCTTGGATATAGAATACCTTTCTACAGTATCATCATCATTATTTTTACAAAATATAATGAACTGTCCAAGTAGAAACGAATAGTTGAACTGATCAAAATAGATCTCTAGTGTCTATTGAGTTGTTTCAGCCATAATTAGTCAACACTTTCTAGATTCCGTTCTTTACCCTAATTAAATTTCAAACCCTACCCTCCTTAACGTTATATATTTCCATGTTGGGCGCTGTTTATGACTTGGGTTTGTTAACTTCTACCTATTATACAGATTGTTTGATACCCATTTTTAATAAATTTTTCAAAATTAGTTCTATACAATGTCAATATTCATCTAACAACTCCTATATATTCCTTTCTCTTCACTTATTCCTACCAATTGTGTTGGTGAAAAAAAAAAGATTACACCAATTGGTTTGACGATTAAATGTTGATCTGAAAATGTATGCGAAATTTGTTTAACTAGGTAAATAATTCTTTATCATGTCAGTACAGTTTGTTTCAATCATATCTCGTCAGGATAAACCATTATACATCCAATCTTTCATTGAAGATGAAGGAGAAGCATTCACTCAACAACAGACTAATCAGTTTTTGAAATTCAACTTTTTATCCCATATGGCACTTGATATTATAACTTCACCTACTTCATTAAATTTACGTGAACTGCAACAGCAGTTCCATATGTCTCAGGGGACTACCAACAAAGAACCTCCTATCTACTTGTTGCTATTTATTCAAGATAATATTTCTGTTTATGGATATGAAACTTCAAATGGTATTAAATTCATTGTTGGGTTGAAAAACTCAAACACCGTCCTTGATTTGAATGACTTGTTTCTTAAAATTCATAAATGTTATTTAAGAACTATTTGTAATCCGTTCAGTAATATGAGTGAAACAGATGATCAAGATAATCTCTTGAATACGCCGAGATTTGATAGTTTAATTAAAACTATTGCCGGGGAATATAATGCTAAAAATGATGGGCAATAAGGGTATTAGTATTGGAATTTCAATCTTTGATTGAAATTTCTGAAGGAAAGTAAGAATTGACATGTATAGAGACTAAGTGTTAGGGTCAGGTAATGAATTAACTCATTGGGTACATTTACATCATGATCCAATAGAATCAAGATATCAATTTCTAGGATGTGGAATCACTGTTATGATTGACTATGTTATAAATACCGTAAATTTTGAGGCTGACTATATATAGTGGTCAGTTTTCACAGTTTGATTTCAGAGACAATTTACAGATTTTAAGAGATCTCCTTTTGTTGCATTGGCACCGATTCTATATATCTGCTGACTTAGACATCATGGAAACCTATAATATGCACATCCTAAAATTTTACAATACAATATCATTGTAAAAGATTTTAGAATGGTCTCACAAAATTGTACCAACTAGAATCAAATGTATAATAAATAATAAATAGCAAATACTCAAACAATTCTACAGAGGACGCTAACGGTTCACAATATTTCACTATGACATATTCCTATGATTTTTGTTGCATTGGTTATAGAGTATTTAACCTTTGACTCAGTCACTCACCAATCGATGCCAGAGGTATATACTATCAATTCATAATTATTCGTTTAATTTAAATTTCACCATAGCAAATCTAGTCTATCAAGGTAGATATAGAGTGAAACAATAATCTCGATTCTCGTCCATCTAAGAATTCCTACCACCATTGTTGGTTTTGTAATTTATCTACAACTTTTGCTCAGTTCATGTTAGTTAAACTTAAACTTAGTATATTATTTAGAGATTTCTCTATAGCTCACTTCAAAATAACATTTGCACCTCTTAATTCCAAATACTCCTGGTCCACGTCCTAAGTCATATTTGTCACCACTCCTGATAAATCTCAACATCATGAAACCTCAACCCATACTTACTCATGTGCTGACTTTTCATCAACTGGCTTCTAATGTGTTGGTAGTTTTTTTTGGGTGGTACTTTTTTTCGCAACCAAAATTATCTAGTGTGTGAAGTTAAGATGACATTCGGTTTACAGCTTACATCTTGTCATTTATATTATCATATTATGTTTTATGTTCTACTGATGGGTCACATACCCTCTATGAGTAATCCAATGAGTTTAACAGATGTTTTCCTGGGTATTTTCTTTGTTTTTCCTTTTCCTCCATGCTGGCTAGTTTAATAGGCAATCACGGCAAATGATACAATCGAATCACAATGACGGTGAACTGGGATAGCGTTCATTAACATTCAGCAAATTGAACAAATAACTTTTCTTCAGTGAGGTTATCTCCACATAATTTCAAGTAAAATAAACATGGCAAAATTATCCAGACTAAGAACAAATGGAAGCTCGTAATATACCAATGATTTTCTCAAATTGGGGGAATAGAATCTCTAATAATCCAAATACGAGATTCACACTTTATTGGGTGGGGAATGACCCCTTCATTAATTATACCTAATTTAACAGCATTTGCCAAACGTTGTCTTCTCAAATTCTCGAGCCCAGCATTGTATTTCCCTTTATCTTTAGCGATTCTTTCAGGAGGAGCTTGGTAGGGCCAATGGGGTGCAGCATAAGTCAAACAACCAAAGAATTATTATTTCTTTTAGAACTATCGAGGCAATCCAAACCTTTATTGGTGAAATAGTCAGTTGAATAAAAATCTTCAGGAATATCAGTTTCTGGAGCCACCTTTTTACCATCTTCAACATATAATGGAGGCAAGAAATTCGTATAGTGGAAAACTTGGTGACATTTTTTAATAAGAGAGAACGGTAGCTTCAAAGAAAGGAAAATTCGCTTCCAGGAATTGAAGCATTGCTTCAAATAACGAAGCTTCGCTTCTAAGAAAAGCTTCAAAGAAATATCACTTCGTGATTGCTAAGTCACTTTAAAGAAGCTAAGCTTCAAACGGAACATAAAAGAAGCTTCGTTTCTAAGGAAAGAAAAGAAGCTTCGCTTCAATAACGAAGCTTCGCTTCATAAGAAAAGCTTCAAAGAAATATCACTTCGTGATTGCTAAGTCACTTTAAAGAAGCTTCGCTTCACAGAAAAGAAAAGAAGCTTCGCTTCAAATAACGAAGCTTCGCTTCTAAGGAAAGAAAAGAAGCATCGCTTCAATAACGAAGCTTCGCTTCTAAGTTCACTTCACTTCGTTAACTATCACTTCGTGATAGCTCATATTTTAAAGCTCACTTCACTTGGTGAAGTTTCTCTGAAGCTTCGCTTCTATATATCCTTTCGTTCGCAATCACTTCGTGATTGCTCACTTCAAGATCACTTCGTGATTGCTCACTTCAAGATCACTTCGTGATTACTCACTTCAAGATACTCTTTGTTCCCATCACTTCGTGATGGTGAACTGTTATATCGTTCATTAGCAATCACTTCGTGATAGTGAACTGATTGCTAATTCACTTATTTTATCGTTCGCAATCACTTCGTGATTGCTCACTTAAGTATAACATTTGCTCCCCTCAACTCCAAATACTCTTGATCCACCCCAGAACTCATATTCTTAATAACTTCTTGATAAATCTCAACATTATGAAACCTTAACCCATTCAGGGGAGCTTTATAAGTCCCCTGTAATCCAGTAATATCACAATACCTTTTCTGAGGGTTTAAAGTAGGAGGGGCAGAAATAGAAGTATAAGTAGGAGTATCAAAATGTAATTGTTTAGTTTGTAAGTATTTGACTTCATCAGAAATGATTTGTCTTGCTGGTTTGAATCTCTTTGGAGGGATGATTCTATTAGGGTTTTGTTTAAATGAATGTTGTTTAGTAGTGACTTCTGATATGGAATGGAGATCAATTGACATGGTTGATTGTTGGTGGTGTAAATATTTTCAATTGTTGTGATAATTTTCTTGTGAGGGTTTGAGAAAATGAAATGGATTTAGAAAAAGATTATTAGTAGAAATAATAATTAAATAGAATTAATATTTTTACTACTGATTTAATCTCATATTAATCAATTAACTATTAACTATTAATATATTATATATTACTCTTATTTTATCTTATTATTATTATAATACTACTTTAGTTGATTTTGCATATTACATTTATATAGACAATTATATTTAGTAGTAACAAAATAAAATGATATCTTTAATACAATTTATTAGACTATTATTATTTATTGATACTTCTTATATATATATTCAACCTTACTATAATCTACTTTTATATGTTCATAATAATACTACTTTTAATTCTCATTTAGTTTTTACGCATATTAATTTACTTCACCTATTTCCATTACACTTACTTTATAATTTATAATAAATAATTAGTAATATACAAACAACTCTATTAACTTCTATATAATATTTCTTTCAATAAATATTCAGTCTAGTAGGTTGGCTTCACTTTCTCTATCCATTCAGTAGTTCCCATTTGATTTAA
This sequence comes from Candida sp. Y128-05E, assembly GCA_037042355.1. Taxonomy (NCBI): domain Eukaryota; kingdom Fungi; phylum Ascomycota; class Pichiomycetes; order Serinales; family Debaryomycetaceae; genus Candida; species Candida sp. Y128-05E. The sequence goes on along the minus strand of JAXQKE010000116.1, from coordinate 34,986 downwards.
TCTAGATAATGCCCTGGCAAAGGCAAACTTCTCTTCATCATTTGCAAACATTGATGCCTTCTTAGCAATAGATTTATCAAATCCATGTTTAGTCACTAACTCATCATCTTCAAATGATACTTCTTTTCCTATATCTTGTTGTCTCTTGTATAATTGATAATTACCTGAAGATATATCTTCGGGTTCAACAAATAAATCTTTAAATGGGGCTGCTGCTGTAACTGCTAATCTTCCATGGGCATCATACACCGCGTCTAAAAAGGTAATAAACCTTCTTACTTGGTCTCTCACATTGATTGATAAGTATGGTATGTCTGTAATGATGAATGATTGGAAACTGTTGGCTAAAGTTAAGTAGTCTCCGGCAGATTTAGGGGAACCACATAACTCATAGAATGTGAATTGGGCCACGGCTGGAGGTGAACTTATTGGCACCACCAATTTTCTTCCCCATACTTCTAGCTCATCATTTTCTAATACTTTCTGATTATCATTTTCATGATTAAAATACTCATACCAGCTTTCAACATGTTGGTCTCTATTAGCTTTGGAGATTTTACTATCCCATTTAACCCCCGGTTTGGGGAAATAATATACTGAACTCATGGGTTTGGGGATTTTTCTATAATCGGTAGGGGAATTTAAATAGATTACTCGACACTGCCGTTTGATTTGTTGGATACAAGGGATGAAGGAAACTCTCTGGATACCGTTTAAATATAAATCATCGGGAGCTCTATTGGAAGTGGCAAATAACACTACTCCATACTCGGGAGAGATCAACATTGACAATAATCTTCTCAACAACATTGCATCGGCGACATCGGTCACTTGGAACTCATCAAAACAGAGGATGGTGGAGGTTTGGGCGATTTCGGCTGCCAAAATTGGAATACTATCCAAATCCATATGTTTATGCTCCACTTTTAGTTGATGGGACCGTTTATGTAAATGTTGCATGAATTGATGGAAATGTAATCTTTTCTTAGTCAAATGGGGTGGAACTGTACTGTAAAATAAATCCATCAACATCGTCTTCCCACAACCGACATCTCCATATAAATATATTCCCTTAATATCTGTTTCCTGGGCATTATACCCTACATCCACTGCCAGTTTCTGGTTACTGAAGAAGGACGAAAAAAATTTATTTATCCCAATTTTCGGTTTCAAATCGGAGATTGAGGGGGTTTCTATTATTGGTGGCACATATGTCTGTAAACTCTCATTCAATTTCGACAAATTGGTAATTATATTCCTTTGGTAAGGATCATCTCGCAACCTTCCTTTGCCAATCAATTGGTTATACTCCTCCAATGGTGTGTTTACCAATACTCTAGGTGACACCTGGAAAGAACGTCGACATAGTACATGGTGTGATAGTGATAGCGTGGGCACCCTGGTCCTGTAACTGCTCATGGTTCCATATACTGTGCTGTATTATAGTATATGAAATTAATTGTTCCCCGGAAAATTCCTCCGCACTGAGATGGAAGAGTAGTACGACATGAGTAAGTGAACCCCGGGAATGGAAGTTAGTGAAAAGGTTGGTTCTGTAGAAGTTAGAGTATTGGTTTAGAGTATGTACTATTGACTATATAAACTAAAGAAGAGGATACCCTCAATGTAAATCAACTTCTATCAGACTCATCTTTCACTGACAATTATCTGGAATATGATTGGATTTTCATATCTACCCATTGGATGTTATTTTAATAGAGTACATTAATGTTGGATAAACATTTAGAGATACATAGGTTGATAGTAGCTAGATATATCCAGTTAGGAATGCTCTCATAATTCTGGGTTCTGTGACATTTTAATTAGGAAACTATATCTTTCCCATGATGCACACCTAAATTATGGTACAATTTATTTTATGGAAATGTAGACACTTTAACTGGTAAGTTAACCTTCTTTGAAGGTTTAGAAGTTAATTATACACCACTATAGTTCTACCCCAGATGGTTAAAAGGTTTTGTATGTTAATTTCCATAACTAACTTCCATTCATGCCATCATATTTCTCTACATTTTAACTTAAAATAAGATCTAATTATGATTCCCGGGATTAATCTACTTTTGAAGATATTTATAATGGGTTATTACATAAATTAGTGCAAGAAGATTATGAAAATGGTATTAGAAGCATTAATAGATATAGATCAAATAATAAAAATGATATAGATTAAATTAATATATTCTATTAATGGTAAATAGTAAAAGATTGTTACAATTACATCATGAGTATTTTAAATATATCCTATTCCCCTAAAAATACTCGACTTAATCGATTTTTCTTGATAATAAAATGTGTAATTTTTTTTTGAATCGATCTTATCGATACCGATCGGAAATTCCAGATTAAGCTTATATATCTAGAATGGGGTAAACTCATATCGATTTATTGTCTTTGAACCAATGGTTTAAATCACTCCCATAATCAGTATATCTACTTTTACCACACTCTATACATATAAAGTAACGGTTGATAAAAATCAATAAAGCAATATGTAGAGAATTATACTAGGATCTATGATTCAACAAGAATCACTGATAACATGATAACCTTACTAATTAGCATCCCTACTAACCTATCAAGAGATAACCAAAAAATACGATAACTAAAAATAACTTTCCCATGATAACGCATCATTCATAATTATAATCATTGCTATCATGATTATGAGTTCTGGAAGTTTCATTTGAAACCACTGTATATAGAAGCGGGTTTAAGTTAACTTATTTTCTTGCTATACATGCGATAGCGTCGATTGTACAATGGTGAAATTCCACTTATACTTGCGATCGAACAATTGCTGTGGGAAAATATGATGCGTCGGCTAAGCCGGGAAGCGGAGTTAGTCGCGATGGTGGTGGACAAGATAAATCTACTGCAAGTAGAAGCAAAGGCGGTCTGGAGGTGATAGATCTGCCACGTGGTAGTCGTTATGTGTCTAGGAATGGTTGACAAGTGCCACTACAGAGACACCAATAGTGTTGTTGATGAAAATGAATATGGTGTGTATCTACAATATGCCAAAACTAATTCTAGATTTAGTGTGATTTACCCCCCATAGAGCCAAAATTTGCCATTTTAAGCAATTGTCCAGTTCCAGCAACAATTGTAGATCCTACTAACCAATTTGAACCTATTCACGAGTATTATATCAGCGCTTACGTTATCGATTATTATCGCGATTGTAACTACTTCTATTATAATTATTTTTACAATGATTATTATTATTCTACCAAAATTTCATCATCTATTAACCCAACGTACACGATTCCACCTCCTTAGATCCAATCTCTCCAAGATCCCATCTAACTTAATCTGGCTTAATAAAAAAAAATACTTAAACTTATCTTATCTCATTGTTACTATTTATATACTTGTCTCTATTGCTTGCTACTACCTAGTGAAAAATAATGTTTGCTGAATTTCACGGTTTATTGTTTGTTTTTTCAGTTTTGTGTTAATTTTAATTATCTGCAGGATAATTTTGATTTATTTTTTTTTCTTTTTTTTTGTGTATTTTTCCAAACACCACACGAAACTTCAATGGCTGCTTAATTGGTTCCTTCGTTATATTCCACCAAATCACTCGTTCTATTAGGAGGATTTATACGGAGCTTAATTACACAAGTTATTTTAAAGTATACTATCGCTTTTTTTTAACAGGAATTCCCCAGTTTTTACCCAGAGGCTTATACTATTGAGGATAGATATCGTTCAATCTAAAGAGTACGATTTATATTATTAATTTCTGATACATTTGCTATTAAATTGTACTTTTATTAAGTTACAATTGGTGTTCTATTTATCTGTTGATTGAAAATTTCACCTTTATCTGTTGCCACTGGTTATTGATCCTAACCGTATTCACTCGCTTTTGGTCCTAGATCATGATTAATGATAACAACTACTACGACATTTCATTATCTAACACAAAACCCAATTTCCCCATAAGAAGAATCACCAGTTTAACCAATCTAAACTCATCAGGCCCAGGAAACTATTATATCAAGAAATTCTCCCAGTCACAAATGAATTTACCCATGGATAACCGTGCAAGTATGAATTCACCCATTATGACTTCATCCATGGATAACCGTGCTAGTATGAACTCGACCAAATCGGACGATTCGTTCAAGTTTGGTAGTTATAACAAACCCAAACTGAAACCAGTTCCAAGATCTTCCAAACACCAGTCCATAGATCAAAGTTCATTGTATTCATTCAATTCCGATGAATCTTCCAATATATCTACTTTTGAACCTCCTGCCGAAACTACATTACTGAGTCTAACCGATGCATCGTCGCCAAGGTCTACATTTATCGAAAAGGAAAAACCAGCACAAAACCCATCGTTGGCAACTATACAATCATCTACGATTTCCTTAAATGATTCCACGAACCACATTCCCAAATTACTTAGAACCAAGACTAAATATTTATCGAGTTCAGAAACTAAGTCACGAAAATTATTAAGAAAACAGAAATACGACGATAATGATACCGACGATGTCATTTTTGATAATGATATCCCATTGGTATTCAATGTCCCTGTTATCAAGAATTATGGTGAATTGTACTCTCATAATTCCGATTCAAAAATCTTACGAAACGATCTTTTGACTGATTCAAAATATCCCAAACCTAATCCTTTACCCGGGAAACTAAATACTACCGATGATGATGATTTGGCTTATAATAACCTGGATTCTAATAGTTTGAGTTCCGACACAACCCCCAATGTTGATACAACTTTAAATTCTAATTCCAATTCAAATTCGAATCATAATCTTTACAATATATCTGAAGATGCCGAAATCACCAAAAACATTCAGCAATTCTATAAAAACCGATCCGTCAGTCAACATAAATTATTAAAATCAAATCGTGATAATCAAATCTACAAATTGCCCCAATATATCAAATCACAATCATCAATGGAAGATTTGCATCTATTTTCACCGGAAAAATTAAATTGTCTTGATCAATCAAGACCAATCAATTTACCTCCAAAATTAGCAAATGATAAAACAAAACATTCAAAACAATTTCATCAAACTTTGACTCAATATGAAATTAATTCCAAACTTTTATCCGATTCAAGATCACGATTGTCGGAATCTATTGCCGCGAATCAACAACAATGGTATACTATTTATTACGATTTAACTAATAAGGAACTTAATACTTCCAAGCAATTTGACAGACATAGACTGGCAATTCGAAAATTGTCGTGGAATTCCAATATTCCTCATAAAATCAGGTATTCGTTTTTGATTAGTTTATTATCATCAACCAACCCTTCCCAGTTTGAATTAATCAATAATCAATTTATCATCGCTAACAAAAAATATGTTCATTTATCTGAAACAATTAAATCGAATAAAGATCAGGAATTTGATAGCATTGTTGATGGTATTCTTTCACGTCCATTATATCAATGTATTTTGAAAGAATCACAAATCGATTTAACTACTTTAAAATCCAATTTCAAATTCTTATTGTATCTTAAATCATTAACTGATTCTGGTTTACAAAAACATGATGAAAATTTATTGATTCCATTGTGTTTGATTTTATTTGGAGAATCACAAACAGTACAAGAAATTTTCTCCATGATTGAATTGATCAATTCTGAAATATTTAATCGAGAATTTTTAAGCTTGTTAAATTCTGATTTAAGTAGATGGAGTGATGATAAAAACTTACCTCACTCTTATGTCAAGGATTTGTTAAAATTCAACAATTTGCTGGAATTTGAAAATTTAAATTCAAATAAATTTTGGGATATTCTATTGCAATTAGATGATAAATTGCCATTGAGTTTGTCGGCTCCATCCACCCCAATTGCGAATCATGGTATGTTCTTCTCTCCAAATAGTTCCATGACTAATTTATCAGAAAGATCGTCTTTAGAGAGTCAAAATTCAGACGAACAAAAAGATATTGATTCTTCTGCATTGCATTTAGTTTTCAAATTATTACAAACAATGATTATATATTCTTGTTCACCAAAAACAAAGAATAAAAACAATTTGAAAACAGTTCAAACCTTCTTATTGATAATATTTCAATATTATCATTTCAATTGGAATAATTGCGATGATTTGATCAAGGGGAATAGGTCAATCAAATTAAACTATTCAGCTGATAAAATTGTCAATCTAGACTCGTTCGTCGATAAGTGGAAACAATACTTCAAATGAAGAAGTAGTTTCGATTTTCGAAGACGTCACCATAATGTTCATGTTCATAAATAGAATCGTTAAAAGCGATATTTCATTTCCTAGGTATCTTTTATAAAGGGTTTATAATATAATAATTAATATAATTTTAGAGAATTTATTTGTACTACTTACATATCCATATCTATATCTATTTGATCTGGATTGCTGTCGGTAGTTGGTTCCACCACTCCATTTACTGTGTTTGATTTAATGAATCCCATTGGATTCAATGAATTTTTGAATGAACCCTCATTTTCAAATTCCTTCATCAATTGCCTCTTCAATCTTGCCATTTCTTTGAAACTTTGTTCATCCCCATGTTCTAATTCAAATGACTCCCATTTGTCCCATACTGGTATAATCACGGGTGCTTGTGGATTGGTTAAACTTGTAACGTGCTCAAATAATGCCCGAGTACGTCTGAAACTCCTTTGTATAATTTCAAAGTCAATCAATTCATTAGAAAATCTAATTAACTCATCCAAACGTATTTGGCCATCATTTATGATCTCCTCGAGAATTTCCCGTTTGAAATTAGCTTCGTTAAGTTGATTAACCTTAGTTACTAACATTTCATACAAATCATATTTGTCCTTGTGAACTTGATCTCGTTCTGTCTTCAGTAATGACTCTTCTTCGGCAGAATCGTATAATCTTCTGATTGATTTTCGTATTATACCAATTACTTTGTATCCTGGTTCTTTGATTTCCAAATAATCGACATACAATAATGTAATTGATTTACACAAATGCCCGGCAATCTTCCTATCACCAGAAAATAAGCATTCATCAAATGTATTTAAAACTCTTTCCACCTCAACCTTATCTTCTAGTATGCGCTTTATGTAGACCGTCCATATTCTTGAATTAATAATATCGTCAGGGAATACTTCAAGTCCACGTTCATAAATTGCATACGATTTTGCCAGAAGATTCCACGAACGAAGTGTATCGGCAAAATTAAGAAGCATTTGGGGAGTGGCCAATTTGAGTTGAATAGATTTTTCGTAAGCATCAACAAATTGGTCAACTCTTTCTTTTGATTCTTCAACATCATCGACGAGTGATTCTAATAATTCAAAATAGTAATTCCATAACTGGGAAGACTCCCTAAGTTTCTCCGAATCTTTAGTAGACAGTTTCATTAGTACATTTTCAATTACTGCAATCGCTTTATCTTCGGGGTCCTGGGGACTTTCAAGCATCATTTCACTCCATTTTATGTACAATTCACCGAGTTGATGGGTACTAGGAAACGTCGATGTTGTTGCTTTATTGAACACGACACTGGCAGTGTTAAAATCACCTTTGGAAGCGTAAACGTCAGCGTAATCAATCCATAATCGAGAAAACTTGTTTTTAGAATTATTTGAGGAAGAATGTGAGTGAATAGGGTTGATTCTGGTAAGTGCCATTGCGTAAGTTTTAAGAGTATTGTCCACATCATCTTTGAACAACTGTAGTCGATCGAACCAAACATCAAGGTCGTTTATATCCTGACGGAGTCTAACATCATTAAATAGTAAAGCATGATTAGATAGTAAATTTTCATAGTAGTTCAATCTGAACCCGAATTCGTCATCACTGGCCTGGTTATCCTGCAATATGGTCAATTCCTCTTGTTCAAAGTCGAGATAATCATTATAAATCATGACAAAATCGGGAATTGTCGCGCAAGACTTCAACGCCAAGTCAAAGTAGTATCTTGATTTATTCACCTTCCCCCTATTGGTCATATACCCCGTCAAGGTCATGTAGAACTTACCTAGTTGATCAGGAAATTTAGTTATGGCAAATAACACATTCGATTCAAACTGGGAATCCCAGTGAGGATCTTCTTTAGTAAGCCCAATTTCAAACTGTAAGTCTATATAATCTTTCCAGAGTTCTAGCAATGAGCTAGTGAGGTTATATTGCTCAGGATTCTCGAGGACAGTTGTATAAAACTTATACGCTTGATACTCGTCAAATCCTTTCAATTTATCAATAATATCAATAATATCTTTGGGTTCATATTTCAAGTACTGTTGGTATATTGTACTGCCAGTGATACCGCCAATAGTATCAGCAAATTCCAAGTACATAGGCCATATTTTATTATGAAATTTCACTTCCACTTGATATAAACATTGATTGAACGACTGTCTAATCCTGGAAACTTCACTAGTTTTATCCACCAAGAATTTCAAATGCTTCAACCAAATATCCACATTATCAGGCAACGCCTGTAATGCTCTTTCAAATATCCTATTAATCATCTCAAATTGATTTTTATTATGGTAATAACTTAGCTCTTCTGCTAGTTCCAACACCAAATCTAGATACAATAACCATAACTCTACACTGCCTCTAGCAGATCTCACTGCTCTTTCCAATATAAAGATCTTCCCATATACATCATCGTCACTTTTAGACTGATAATACTCCAACCAGATGGTAAAATCTCCCCTTCTTTTCACCAACTGTTCTTCAAAACCTTCGTCTTCTTGTCGTATGAACTCCTCTAACTTCCAATCATACAATTCCATCGTTTAAACCAGAAAACAAATTCTGCTAATTTTCTTTTGCAGCCTCAGCAAAACTTTTGATAGGGACGAAAAATCAACAATCTTCAATTTCTTTATCAGTTACAACTCCAATTGAAGAGATACAGAGAAGCAATCAGCTAGCAATTGATAGTAGTATAGAGACATGTCAGGTGCTGGTAATAGAGAAGCCGTTTTCCCCACTCGTATGACGCTTGGGGTGATGAAGACTAAGTTAAAGGGTGCTGAGCAAGGACATTCGTTGTTGAAGAGAAAGTCAGAAGCTTTGACTAAGAGATTCAGAGACATCACTCAGAGAATCGATGACGCCAAGAGAAAGATGGGGAGGGTTATGCAGACAGCTGCGTTTTCTTTGGCTGAAGTTCAGTATGCTACAGGTGATAATATTGGATACCAAGTTCAAGAATCTGTGCAAAAGGCAAGATTTCAAATCAAGGCTAAACAGGAGAATGTCTCAGGTGTTTATTTACCTACTTTTGAATCGCATATCAATGAAGATATCAATGATTTCAAGATGACCGGTTTGGGGAGAGGGGGTCAACAAGTCCAGCGTGCGAAATTGGTGTACACCAAAGCAGTCGAAGCGTTGGTCGAATTGGCCAGTTTGCAAACTGCATTTATTATTTTAGATGAGGTTATTAAGGTTACTAATCGAAGAGTCAATGCTATTGAACATGTTATTATTCCTCGTACTCAAAACACTATTAGTTATATCAACTCTGAATTGGACGAATTGGACAGAGAAGAGTTTTACCGTTTGAAAAAAGTTAAGGAAAAGAAACAAATTGCCCAGGCAGAAGCTGAGGCTGAGGAGGATGAAGCTAAAGCAAAATTGAAAGAAAATAAAGTCACCGAACAACAAGACGAAGAAACCGTGGTGGAAGAAGTGGAAAAGTTGGCTAACCCAGATGGCGTGATTGAAGAAACAGAAAAAGATGTTATCTTTTAAAAGAAAGAATACGACAAACTACAATTACATTTCTCAAGACACTTCAATTCATTTATTTTAGGTTATGACCAGCATATAAGTATATACAAGTTTAGATAACCGATTATCCCTTTTTTAAAAAATACACAATACTTTGAGATATATTATATAATATAATGATAAAACATTATACAAATTATAGGTCACTCGTAGAGAAATAATGTAAATCATATAATAATGAGCAGTCTTCCCGGATTCTTTGCTATATTATATGATTTATCAGTGTAATACAAATAGGTTTAGTAAATTAAGTGTTTATTGTAATCTATAAATATACATATTAATTATACTTGGGTTTGGAATAATGTCTATCATGGAAATGAGAATCTACCATAAACGATTAATACCCCAAAGACCAGAAAAAGGTTATTATAAGCAATAAATATTGACTCTATTATCTCTCTTCGCTTGCTCATGGTAATGAGTAACCACCATCAATAATCATATTATGCCCACTCATATAACTTGATGCATCACTGGCTAAGAATACGTAGGCCCCCCATAATTCTTTCACGTTAGCTTCTCTACCCATAGGGATCATCTGCAACCATTTCTTATGCCATTCAGGGTTGAAATCAGCAGTCAATTCCGTCAAGATGTAACCAGGGGAGATCGCATTGACATTAGCAAATGGACCCCACTCTACCGCCAAAGATTTGGCCAATTGGACAGTAGCGGCCTTGATGGCATTATATGGCGATTGGAATTGAGGCACATTAACAATGTGGCCCGAGATTGAAGCGGTGATAATGAATTTTGATTTAGTACCATTCTTATCAAACTTGGCTTTGAAGAGTTTACCCATGACGATCGAAGAATAGTAGACAGCGTCTAAATTAGTTTCGACTTGACGTTTCCAGTCTTTGTGGTCTTCGACGTCGACGATTCTTTTACTCTCCCAAGCAACACCAGCATTAGCGACGAAGATATCGATTGTACCGAAATCTTTGACAATCTGGTTAATCACCGATTCGACTTCATCGAACAGAGTCACATTACATTTGTAGGCTTTGACCTTGACGTTATATTTCTCAGACAATTCCTTAGCTAAATCGTCGGCAGGCTTTGAGTTATACCAGATAGCTACATCAGCACCGGCTTGACAATAAGCTTCGGCCACAGCAAGGCCAATGCCTCGAGAACTTCCAGTAACCGAGGCAACTTTACCCTTTAATGAGAACATTTGTAAAACATTATCAGGTAAAGTTGGTTCTTTTACAGGTAAAGGACCTAAATCAGCATTAACAATTGAGATCAAATCAGACATGTTTGTATAATTAGTATTAATTGTTATGGGAAAGATTGCTAGATTTATATATCCATCGATTTCAGTTACTGCATGTAACCGGAGTAATCAAGTTCGGAAATATATTCAGCGAGATGATGAAATGACAGAAAGAAGATGAAGAAACAGAAGTTTAACAGGGTTAACATCAACAGTTAGAATGATATATTTTACCTGCTTCTTTGGTAACTGATCCGAATAATTTATGACAATTATTCATGGTTATTTTTCAATTATACCCATTAAATACCCATTCAACGGTCAGGCCGGCGGAATTGAGTTTTGAACTCGGAGATCAAATGGAGCGATTAACGGCTTAATCAAATAGAGCGAGTAACAGAGCGATTTATGGGACAACTAGAGAGCTGTCGCCTATTCGTACTTACTATTTTGATGGTGGTTTTGGATCTGGCTCTGGTTCTACAACGTCATTGTACATATTCTTTTTGAATTGCATTTTATTTAGATTCTAGAAAAGTCTTTTATGGTACACCATACCCACCGTCTACTCTGATATCAATACCAGTGGTGTAACTGGAGGCATCACTGGCTAAGTATAAGTAAGCACCCCATAATTCTTTGGCTTCGGCTTCACGACCCATTGGAATTAACGATAACCAATGGTTCTTGGTTTTTGTGTCGCAAAACTCCGAGATTTCGGATAATGTATAACCAGGGTTAACGACGTTAACACGAGCGAAACGAACCCATTCTAAAGATAATGATTTGGAGAAATGGATTACGGCCGCTTTCACGGCATTGTAAGGAGCTTGCAATTGAGGGACATTAACAATTTGACCCGACATTGACGCAGTAAAGATCAATGACGATTTCTTACCTGTTTTTTCGAAATTTTGTTTGAAAATTGGTCCTACAACTTTAGCACAATAGTAGGCAGAATCCAAGTTGGTTTGGATTTGTTGGGTCCATCCGACTTGCGAATCCTCTTCCTCAACTTCAATCATGGGACCCTTGGTCCAAGGGACACCAGCGTTAGCGACAAAAATGTCAATGGTGCCGAAATCCTTCTGTTGTTGTAAAATTACTTCCTTAACTTGTTTGTAATTGGTTACATCACATTTGTAGGCTTTTACTTTGACTTTGTATTTCTCCGATAACTCTTTGGCGGTATCATCCGATGGTTTGGAATTGTACCATATGGCGACATCAGCACCGGCTTGACAGTAACATTCGGCAATGGCCAAACCAATACCTCGCGAACTACCGGTAATAGACGCAACTTTCCCTTTCAAAGAGAACATATCGAAGACATTATTTGGTAATTCGGGTGCTGCCGCTGGTAAAGGCCCGATATCAGTGTTTAAGTGTGAAGTAACAGACATGGTTGATTATTACGAATAAAAATAGTAGAGAACCAACTATTTATACCCCCCTTTGGATCGTGCATCAGAAATAATATTTCTGATAGGCTATCATTGGTGTGGGTAGTTTGCTACAAATGGACAAATCTTTGGGGGATCTTGGCAAGAAAATATTTGTGGGGGATACCCCCCCCAAAAAAATAAAGATTAAACTCAACAGGACAGAATGATTTTATATCTATGAATTAATTTATATTCTCTATATAATGCAAATGGAAATCTAACTAACAATATTAATCTATAATATACAAACCTCCCTAAATACAACAGTAACCACCATCAACTTTAATATCAGTACCAGTGACAAAGTTTGCAGCATCAGAGGCTAAAAACAAAAAGGCCCCACACAATTCACGAGGAGTACCTTGTCTACCTTTAGGAGTTAAAGCGTACCATTGTTGTTTGACATCTTCGGAGATGAAGTCGGATAACTCCGATGACATGTAACCTGGTGAAATCGAGTTCACTCTGGCCCAAGGCCACTCAATGGCTAATGATTTGGCCAAATGTAAAACGGCGGCTTTGGCGGCGTTGTAACAAGCTTGTAATTGAGGAACATTGACAATGTGGGCTGAGATGGAGGCAGTGATAATCAAACTACCCGATTGTTGTTTCTTGAAGATTTGACCAATTTTTTTGGCACAGTAGTAGACACCATTGACATCGACATTCATGACGTTTAACCATTCTGTGTCATCAGGTTGTTCGATTAAAGCCCCTGAGTTCCAAGCAATACCAGCATTGGCACAGAAAATATCGATTTTGCCGAAATCCTCATTGATAGCATCAATGATATCGTAAACCTGTTGAGCAATTCTGACGTCACAATGATGGAAGGTGATTTTGGCTTTAGGGAATGATTCTCTTAATTTCTCAATACCTTCGTCATTACCGGAATAATCCAAAATAGCCAATTTGGATAAACCTGCTTGTAAGTATCCTTCACCTACAGCATAACCAATACCTCTGGCACCTCCTGTTATAATAGCTGTCTTACCCGCTAATGAAAAGTAGGTTAACAAGTTTTCTGGGAAAACTGGATCTGGAGTAGGTAATTCACCAATGTCTTTGTTAACAATAGAAGTGGATTTGATAGCGTTGTTTGAGGTGGTCATATTTGATTTGAATCTTATAGAAATTACGATTACTTGGGTTTTTATTCGATATTTATACTCTTTATGGGGTAGCTAAAAGGAAAAAAAAAAAAAAGAAAAGTGCTGTTTTTCCGATAATAGTTACCTAGAAAATGTCAATTTTCAACTCTAATGAATTTTGGGGATATTGAACCAGATAAACTTGGTAGTAGGTTGGTTGATATTTCCACTCTCATCCCGAGTTGTTTTCTTCCTTTTTTATAACCTCATCACCTTGTTATCGTAACTTTAGTGGGTCATTTCTCGTCAATTTTCCTGTATCAAAGTTGAATTGTCCCGAAAATATTAGCCAATTTCTTTTCCCCGGTGGTGAATTTGGCAGGTTTGTCGGTAAGAATACATGAAACTAGATGATGCGGTGGCTTTTCATGGTGGGGGACCCTGATCATCTTTTTGGGTATTTCTTTTTGTAAATTTACGATTTAACGTTTTTAGTTGAGACAAGTAGTATAGATTCAGCAGTATTTATTCTACCTGTGAACACTAGGCGTCATTTTGCAGTAGCATTTGATCTGATTTTGAACTTAGTCATTCATTAGTTTAATCAATTTCGATTTGCTTCTTTTTAATGATGCAACATTTGAAGATTTATCGATTATTGAACCAAATGTTGATGTAAAAAAAACCTTGGAAAACTAGTCATTGATTAATTTGTATTATTGACAAGTAATTACCTTCGGTTTCAAATATAGGAATTGAACTCTTCGGTTTTCTACTGTACATTGATTATATAAAAGTTCAACGTATTATTCAAATCAAATCGCAATTTATACAAACATTCCATCTTTATCGTCATTTTGATCCTATTCTCAGACAACTCCTTGGTGTGGTTTCTTGAAAAGGTGCTTGGTCCTCAATTATTGTTAAGTAAATTTTACTTTTATCTACCAGTTCTGACTACTGTGAGCAAAATCCACGTTATCGATAGCCCATTTCACAAACTATTACCAGAAAAAACTGCAACTTGATACATCTTAAATTGACCAAACTATAGTCAATTGACTGAAGCCCACTGGTTTTCGAGTGATTTTAAGGTGCATTACTTTTTGCAGCCAATGATGTATTTATTCAATTTCATACACTATTTTTCTTGTCTACATGATTGGAAATGTAGGAGAGATAGGAGTAACCTTTGTTAGAACAGTACTACTTAAAAATGGTTGTTTGCTAGAGGTGTATCATGTTTTGATTCATCAAATTCTTGACTAGAATGTGGTACAAAATTGAGAGTTTACAAATGTAAATTTGATGCTGTAGATGCACAGCTGTCACTTCCTGGAACAGAATTTTTCTAATAATGTAATTCAGGGTTTTGTAAGCAGCAATCTTTTTAACTGTACGAATCATCTTGGCGATACTAACCCTTTATTCAATTTAGATTCTTTGCATGATTCACCAAACATTTTTAATAAATACTTGTCAAATATGGTAATATGGTTGAATATTTATTAATCTTGGTCATGATTTCATCATTATCCACGCCACTCTTATCCTCATTCAAACCATCACTAATTAACAGTATTTACCCCAGGATGATGGTCACGTCATCGTAGCTATCCTCTTCGGCTATTGGGACATAATCTTTCACTGTGTCATCTATTACTTCATATCTTAAATTTATCTGAGATTGTTGTGAATCAGATAATCTTGATGTCATGAAACCACCATTGTCCTCAGCTACTGATTTAGCTGTGTTCGATGATCCAGGAATTGAAACCCCAAATGACTTAGAATCTAAGAATCCCTGATTCATGAATTCGTAATAAACATTTTCAAATATATCTTGAAATTTGGTCCATTCTTGATCATGTTGGTTCAAATACTTTTCGAAAAACAATTGACGATTCAAATCACCCTCCTGACAATAGTTGTAGATCTCACGCAACTCGATTGGTGAGTAATCTTCATCTTGCTTGGTCAATATAACTATTAAAAGCCATTGGAATATTATGTTTAGTCTCATCCATTTCTGGTACAATTTCTCGTCGTCATCATTTTCATCAATAATTTCCTGATAAACTTCGATATTTGACATATCAATTAAAGTTTGTTGGCAATTTTTATAATTAATTTCTTCGATGGACGATGGGATTGAAATTTCAATCTCAACACTTTTAATAATATCTCGTGCCGATTTATCAGAAAACTCTAACAAAAATTGATGATTATACATCTCTAGTAGATTTCCATATTCAAATTCACCACAATTGTAAAATTCTTGGAGAAGTTTCCAGTGTAAATTATTGAACTTTGTGGCAATTTGGCTCGTGAGTATGCTAGATGATAGGAAAGAAGGTTTCTGGTAGAAGGACCAATTGTAAATAAATATTAGAATTTTGAACCTTAAAGACATTGAATCAAATATATCTGAATAATTCGAATATAGCTCGTTAATTGATTTCGACCGTTTGAAATTTTGAAAATCTAAATTCACCAAGTTATTATCTCGTACATAACACAGTTTGGGTTCAGTCACATATCTGTGTCTCTCTAATCCATTCAACGTAAATTCCACTAATCGATCATACCAATACTTATTTGAAGCCGAGAGGTGCGATAACAATTTTTCAATAATGGGGAACTTATCAGCATGTAAAAAATTAATAATGAGGAAGTCAAATATTAAGTTCAAAAGATCTCGATAGGTTTCATATAAATGATGGGAGTTACTTGAATCTGAATTTTTGTCAGTCATGAATTCACAAGAATTTTCCGAACAAAAAAATGTCCAATTAATCAATAACCAAATATTATAGCGAGAGTATCGTGGATTTAGTCTTTTTGTAATTATTTCATCGCCAAATACCTGTATATCATACCATGTCCACGCAGGGGACGGTGTGGTGGCCCTTGACCTCGACGGACTTTTAATTATTGGTGATGGTCCTGTTGGAAAACTCAAATTTGGTCGTAAAAGTTTATACTTTTGTATTTCAGCATCACGTTCTTCAAATGATTTCAATGGTTGTTCATCTTCAGAATCACTAATTTCACCTGTTTCATCAATATCAGTTGGTTGGCTATTTTGTAAATGATCAGTAACAGATTGATTCTTGGTTGGAGATATACTAAAACTAGCATCTATAGATTCTTGGTGAATTTTAGATGACGATTTGAGATTCAATATGGCTACTTCTTTCAGAGATACCAAATCACCAAATACAGTTTTGAATCGATTGTAAAGTAATATGGCTAAAGGCTCATGAAAATTGGAATTGATATATTGTATATAGTTCCGTAACAACTCTATGCTTCTATTTTTTAATGATGTTTTCTCAATCAATGAGTCATATAGAGCATAATCAGATCTTGAATAATCATCAAAATTATTCAATCCATGGATCCTAACTTCATTTGATTGCAATGATTTTGAAATTGATAGTGTTAACAATATTCGTAATAAATTTTCAGATGGTATTCTAATCTCTTGATAATTTGTTTTCTTTTCAAACGTTATAGGACTAGTCTCTAAGTGATTCAAACATGTATCAATATTATTAATGGATTGAACATTGGGATTTTGGTCTGAACTCAATTCTGGAAGCAACAGATCTACAAAGTCTGTCTGTCTGGTAGCATATCTATTAAATGAGAAGGTAACATATGGATATTTAGTTCCTTGTTCATGAATATTCATCACTCTAGTTCATTATGGTATCGGGTCAAAGTTACTCTATTGCAAAATTGTTTACATCGTGAATGGTAGCGCCGGTAAATTTAAAGGTTTGGATTGAAATGATGGAAATAGAGGTCAATAGAGATCAATAAGGTCGTAGAATATAATAGTATATTTAGACTAGTCTTATCTTTTCTTTCAGAAAAATTTCACTTCTTTTCGAGGTATTTTGTGATATAAATTGTTACAAATATTATCAAAAACATTTATTTTCATAAGCTAACTAATTAGCAACACCATTTAAGCCAGTGGGTCTGCTTCCGCTTATATCTGTGTTTGTTTGAATTGTAAACATTTGATCTGGCTCAATAAACTCAATATATGGGTTATTTGCCAATAATCGGGGTCCATTATCTGGTAAATCTGCAGCAAAGCCTTTAATTAAATTAAATTCTTCCTTGATAACACCTCCAATACTCCTAATTTGATCTTTAGTATACTCACTCTGATCTGATGTGACATTCTGATACAAGATTATAATAAAAGAATTCATAGCTGTAACGAGAATTAGACTCGATAATCCTATAATAACCTTACTCAACTGCATGATTAATAATAATCGAATAAATAAAGTCTAGATAGATTAATAGCGATCGGATTAGACAATTCAAGATAAATTAAAATCCAACTAGCTAAAAGCATGATGCATTTTGCTAATAGCAACATTTTAGGCAATTCTAAGAATTAATTGAAAACAATGGATGGAAAAATTATTGTTTCCCAACTAAGATGCAACCAAAGCGCAATGGTCGCTGGAACAACCCAACAGAAGAAAACTTTTCCCGCCACCACGACAATTCAATGTCAATATCCTGTTCTGACGTTGAAGAACATCTTGTCGACAAGTAGGTAAAATTCTAGGAAACAAACTATTATCAAAATTAATCTTCTCCGCAACAATGGTTCTACTTTCTTTTCATTAACTGGTTTACATAAGAACACATACAATAATCCTTCATCTCGTATAGATCAACAACTAACTTGTCGTTTGTGTCAAATTAAGGATATCATAAGTTGTGTTGAAATTTTTTCTCAATGCAAGTTAGGAAGTTACTCATTTCCAACCCCCTATGATTACTTGAAATATTTTAGTTAAAGTTGTCCACTCCAAACTCTGATCTAAACGGATAAATAGACACTTTTTTCGGTCGATCTGCATCAACGCACTCGTTTATGAATATGTCAAAGCGGTAATACACCAAATAGTTAATTATAAGATACGAAAGTTTCCTGTCGTAGAAATTTTTGCAGCAATTCGCAGTGATTAATCGTTGTAATTGTAGATTCATCAAACGATATGCATCACTATGAAGATTTTAGATTATCTTTAGCCTAGCATTGTATCTTAGACTTGCCTTGATTGAATTGATGAACTACTTCCCGAATACTATAAATTATCACCATTTTTACCACTTATTGGTTTTTGTTCTTTACTTACTGTTCTCAATCAACAATGCAATTAAACACTATTATCTTAGCTACCTTAGCCGTCTGTGCTACCCAAGTTGCCGCTGCTCCAGAACCTAAATTTGGAGGTATGATGCCAAGTAAAGGTGGTAAAGAAGAAGAATCTTGTGACCCTGTCACCAAGACCAAAACCAAAACTATCACCGTTACCAAAACGAAAACCAAGACTGTTACTGAAGAAGCTGACCCTGCCGATGCTGAAACTGAAACTGAAACTATCACCAAATTTAAGACTAAACCAACTACTGTCACTAAAAATAAAACTGTTACCGTAACCAAAGAAAGCAACAACAACAACAAGAAAAATAACAACAAAGGTGGTAAAGGTAACAAGGGTAAGAAAGGTAAGAACTAATCTATTTTGAGCTGATCTTTAACTTTGGTCTTCATTACCAACTCCCGAAAGGTTGAGTATTAATTTTGCTATTTGAATTTCTTTATATATATAAAAACAAAAAAAAAATTTTTAATAAATATCAAATTATTAATATTTGTAATAGTAACTGAAGTGCCTTCTTAGTTACTATTACAACACTAAATATCGATTCAAGGCTAATTTAATTTTTTTATTTTGATCTTTCCAACATTAAAAAATTTTAACATTTTATCCAATTTCCATTCCTTTACAAACGCTAGAAAAATATACAAAAATCGCGTACATCGTTTCCATTGATATAAAATTAACACTTCCCGTTAAGCACATACATCATGATTTGTATAAGAAAGTAAATATCATTTTACTGGTGAGAAAATGTTTTTACAAGGGTAAAAATCGTTAAATCGCCGATATTGAAATATCTACGAGCACTGTAGATGACTACTGACAAAATTTCAAGAAATAACAAAAGGGAGTGTGGTCTAGTGGTATGATTCTCGCTTTGGGTGCGAGAGGCCCTGGGTTCAATTCCCAGCTCTCCCCTTTTCTTTTTTTTTGATTATTTGATGAAATGCAATTACTACTAAATGTATACCAGTTGTATAGGGTATTGTTATTAACTGAATTGTCTATTGCTTTCATTATATTTGTAATAACCGTTCTATTCTTTAACTCCATTTTAATCCGTTTACTTTTTTGTATGCACTCCGCTTTTTTTCAAATTTGACAGTTAACCAACAGGTAGGATCTAATATAATCTAACAATCGATCGATAATGGAGCACGAAGACTTGACTGCATCGGTTTGGGATGATGTGATATCACCTACCACACAGCTGACATATAATATAAATTCAATGCCTGATGTATTGCACAATAATTTTAATGATTTATCCATCAAAGATGATATCTTTGGTAAGAAGGATAGTGATGATGAAGAAGAAGAAGATGAAGAACACGAAGAGGAAGATAAGGATGAGGAGGCTGAACAATCTGATACCAATTTTATTCAACAATCAATCAATGAGCAGCAACACGAATTACGAAAGGAGGAACACGATAAACATAAAAATCAATTGATCTCGGAATTAACTCATAATGATGATGATGCAACTACTCTAGATGCATCTTTCATCTCACCTCAAAGAACTGCGGTTACATTGGATGGTTCTTTATTCAATGAAAAGGATAGTCCTTTGCAAATATCCAAAGATGCTAAAGCTTCACCAGCGCGGAAGTTGAATTTTAAGAATAGTCAATTGTTCAAGACTCCAAGACCTAGGAAATATAATTCAAAGATAAATGCTTTGCATTTATCTGCGAATGCGAAGCATTCAGCCTCTAAAGATGAAGATGTGTTAGGACCACTAGGTCTTGATGATTACAAGTCGCCAGAAAAAGTATCTGCAGCGCAAAATATCGTCAACGAAGTTGAAGCTCCTTTGTTTGATATGAAGACCAAGAGTAAACAACCATCACCAGTGGAACCATCGTCTCTAGAAAAAGAGTCACCAAAATCAAGAAAAGAAGTGAACCATCTTGATATCAATGTGGGCGACCCAATGAAGATTGGTGATATTACCAACGCCCATATTGTGTATACGATTAAAACCAAAAATAAAAACCCCGAGGTTTACAAGACTATTCCTCAAACAATCGAAGTGACACGAAGATACAAGGATTTCCTTTGGATTTATCACCAATTGATCAGCTCGCACCCAGGAAGAATCATCCCCCCGCCTCCAACGAAACAAACATATATCGGGCGATTCAATGAAAACTTCATTGAAAATAGACGTTTGAGTTTGGAAAAAATGTTGAGCAGAATCAGCAGTAATCCCATGTTGAATCAAGATGAAGATTTCATCTTGTTTTTAACATCGCAGGATTTTGCCAATGAATCGAAAGAACGAGAACGAATTAGTGGTTCGGGCGCTTCGTTACAAAACAGTGAATTCTTCGAAGATGGTGAAGAGAGTATGGTGTCTGATGCGCCTACCACCAGTTCCAACAACGGGTTTATGAGTTCCTTATTTTCAATGTCTACCAAAATCGACGACCCCGATGAGTTTTTTGTGAAAAAGACTGAATATATTGATGAGTTGGAATACAATTTGAAGAACTTCTACAAAGCCATCGAGATTATTGGTCAACAGCGAGTACAATTGATTGGAATTTATGATGAAATATGTATAATTGTCGAGGAATTGGTCAATTTGGAAATCAATAAAACCACCTCGGAGTTACTAAATGCATTTGTTGATATCCAACTCAAATTGCGAGATAATTTAGAACGAATTAATTTACAAGATCAGTTGACCTTGGGGTTCACCATTGAAGAGTACTTGCGAATTATAAGTTCGATAAAATCGATATTCGATCATCGATTAAAGATTTACCAACAATACACTAAATACAAACAAGATTTACAGAAAAAATCAAGTCAATTAACCAAATTTGAAAACAAGTACAAACAGCAAGTGGACAAAGTCAATCTTTTGAAGTTTGAAATTGAAAAATTACAACAGAAGACAACAAGTTACGAGAAATCGTTCGAATCAATAACCGAAACCACCAAGCAAGAGTTGGAAAATTTTGAATTGGAAAGAATTGATGATTTCAGAAACAGTGTGGAAATATTCATTGAAAGTTCAATTGAATCGCAAAAGGAAGCAATAGAATTGTATGAAACCTTCTATGAAAGACAAGGTTTAGCAAATGTGTAATAAAATATGATGAAATCATACTTAATCAATCCATTGTTCGCAGGTTCCAATGCAGAACAATTGAAACCCCCAATCATTATTTTCTAGCTAAAGTATATAGTATGCGTTAATATAAGCGGTATGGAGTGTGATAGCTCTATAAATTATGAAAAGTAACTAGTTCCCCATCTTTTCCTCTTTTGTCTCGGTACCTTTTAGTTTGATCCGATGTAAAATTTCTCTCTAACTGTATCAATATTACAGTGGAGGAGATGATTCAAACAATGAATTTAGAACAATGGTTGTTTGCTATCAACTTGTACTTCTCCTAACTACCTAGAATCTTTCCCTGACAATTGTTGTTGTTAGTTGTGATGGTGATATCATCAATATTACATAATCCCTTGAGCCTCATCAAACGAAAATTATCAGATTGGATTATGACTCAAATAAGACTCATTTAAATATTCTTGCTGATCAGACTGGGTTACACAGAAATAAGTGTATTTGTTTTAGTTGATTTGAATTGGTTTTCTTACGTTTATTACATTAAGATTTTAAATTTCACAATTATTTTAATATTAAGATCGAATTCAGCTAGTAATGAGTACTCAAGTGTATTTGAATCCAACAAAGTTGTCTATACTATCGATATCTCGAGATAAGTATTGGATATTTGCTTCTAGTATCTTACAGTTGTTACACCGAGAAGCTAGGAGGACATCCAGCGGGTATAACACCGAGGCAAGTGAAGATGAAAGTTCGGAATCAGAGTCTGAAGATGAGTTTAATGACTTGAGTAAGCAAATACCTACCGATAAGTCACCTCCTTTGACGAATAAAAGTCGGCATAGTAATTCGTCGTTGAATTTGTCGAATGAAGATATCACCGATAACTCCAGTAAACCAGTTGATGCCGATACCGATGACGAGTTTGATGATGAAGACGACGAGAACTACTTCTTTCATATCGCCTTCACTCCCCAGGAGTGCACCATCATTTGTGCCTCAAAATTGATGAATCTACTCTTCAAACAACCATTGGCTATTTGTCAAGAATTGAAATATCTCGATTGCAAGTTGATTAATCAAGTGTTTTTGAATATCCAAGTTGATTCAGACGGCAGTTTCTACAATAGTGAACGAATCTTGGAGCTAACCAAACCGTTGTCTGATAATAAAATTCCGTTATTTTTTTTCCTGACCCATTTTAATGATATTGTCTTGATTCCAATTGAACTAAAAGATAAAGTAATTGATATTTTGTCGCAACACAAATTCCAGTTCTCCGATATCTCAAACAGTTATATTTCAACCGGAACGAACCAGGAACAGTTAGATCAGGATTTTAAAGATTTCGATCGAAGCTTGGAATACTCGACTTTTGCCACTTTCAAAAAAGTCGGTATCACGCCAATAATTAACCAGAGAACTAAATTATTATTAACCGGCGCAAGATCGGGCGAAATCAATAACACCTTGTTGAAAACAGCAAATCTTTTATCCTCATTTGACTTGATTCCAAAATATTTCGCTATAACCAGAACCTCAATGAACGAAATCTCATTGATCTTACCCAAGTCTTCGAAAAGTAGATCAGGCATGGGATTCACCTCGAAAAATATTATTGGATCCACCCAAGATGTCATTATACCCATTTCAATTGATTTCTCAAAATTACCCTTAGACTCTACAGGGATTGTTTCGGGTGTGGCAAGTAAATTACTTTATGGATTACGAGAATCGAATATCCAAACTTCTTTTGAAATGAATTATCTCTCCATGGCTCAATCGGGGATCATTATGATTCCAGAAGAAAACTTGAAAATTATTCAAGATATCTTGGAAGATGATCTGGATATTAATGAGGGATTGAAAGAGGAATCAGAGGAATAAGGGTAAAATATTGAAGGAATAAAGGTGGGGTTAATGTGTGCATCTTTTTTGTTATTTTTTTTGTCATACGGTTTATGGTAAGGGTCATGTCAATATCTAGTTTACATAATTATGTTTATAGATAATTTTTTATATTAAACAATTCATTAAAACTATATTACAAGCATATTAAAAGCGATAACTCTTAATTAAAACTTTTTACCTTTCTTCTTAGATTTTGAACTAGTGCTCCAGCCGTCTTCATCAACTGAATTTGTTTTGTCAGCTGAGGATAAGATGGCCGAGGACCAGTCAACATCAGTGCTTGCGCCTAGTTGCTTATCAACCAATTGCCTTTTCTTCATGAATTCTTGTGCGTATCTTCTACCATCCATGGTGGCAGATGAACTATATATAGTTTCAGAAATCAACGAAGAAGAATCGGCACTGTTGGCTGGTAAAGTAATAAACATGTCTAACAAATCATCTTTTGATACCGATGGGTATAAATTGGACAAGGCGGTTCTGGCCCAAATGATAAATTCTTCTCTTACAGCGTTGGTGTTAACCGACGAAGTTGGTGCTCTTGCGGCAGAAACAGAACGTAATATTTGTGGAGATGCCTTAGATCCAATTGGGGTGATTGGTTGGGTGGTTGCTGCTCTTTTGATTACTGGTTGCTTTTTGGAGGCAACAGTAACCCAAGAGTTGTCTTCCTTTGGTACAGAATTAGCTAATGCGCTAGCAAAAGAAGACTTCATAACTGGAGAAGCGGTGGAAGATGTGAGCTTGGCGGCTTTAGATTTTGCAGCAGCAGCTTCAGCTTCTTCTTTTTGAATCTCGGCCAAAGTCTTGGAAGGAGTGATATTTTGAGAAGAAGTTGCCCAGCCAGTAGATTTTGGTAATTCTACCTTTTCAATAGTTGGGGATGTTTCAACTGCCCACAATTTAGCTGCTTGTTCAGCTCTAGCTTGAGATTCCAATTGCTTTTGCTTTTCTAATCTGTCAGCATCCATTTTTTGAATTTCCTTTAATGATAATGCAGGCTTCTCAGGCTCAGCTTTTGGAATTGCCCAAGGAGCTAATTTGTTTAAAGTTGGAGTTGATTGTTTAACCTCTTGAGTTTCAGTGACATCAGACACCACAGAAGGTTGACGAGATTTACGTTTAGTGGGTGTGAGTTCTGGGATGGATTTCGATTCTGGGACGGGTTTCGACTCTGGTTGAGGTTGTTGGAACAGGTCTGGAATTGATTTTGGAGCAGACTGTTGGGTCGGTTCTGGAATTGATTTTGAAGCAGTCTGTTTAGATTTGTTTTGTTTTGCTGGTTTTTTGAATTGCACATCATCGCCATCGCTGAGAATATCGGTGACAACCGAATGTAAATCCTCTAAAACCGAATCATTTCCTGCTTCTTTATCATTATTATTTGAGTTAGTTGCCACGAATGGGGAACTAACACGGGACTGGGACTGGATACCGGTAGTCCAGGGTGAGGGCTGGTTAGGTTGCTGGGCCAAAGGTTGTTGGACAGGACCAGGAGTACCTGGATTACTAAAATTATTAGTATCTAATGTGCCCCAAGAACTGGCCATGGCAGGTTGCTGATGCTGAATTTGATGCTGTAAAATGGATGGCATGGGGTTGATATGCTGTAAGTTATTAAACCCGATATTGTGGTTCATGGGATTACCGAACTGGTTCATGCCGAATGAACTTTGGTTTAACGGACTGTTTGATGCAAAGGGGTCCGGGAAATCGTTACCAAAGAGATTACTTTGCAGGGACAAATTGTTCAATCTGCCCAAGTTACCAAATTGAAATTGCGATTGCGAAGGACCCTGTTGATTCGAGAGTGACTGTCCCGAAAGGGACGAGCCCAATTGTTGATGCAAGGACTGGTTCAAAGGCTGGGAAAACAGTAAATCCTGGCCATTGGCCATTGACGAGCCGTTCAAGCCTTGATTAAAATTCTGCTGAGGAAGTTGAAACTGATTTTTGTAATCCTGAACTTGTTCCACTTCTGGCAACGACACTTTAAACGGCTGCTGAAAGTTCTGCACTCTCTGGCAAAACTCGTGCAAGGTCAGATACAGAAACTCCTCCTTCCGTCTAATTTTCAAGTCAAGAGAGAGGTATCCTTCGGTCAACCAGTCCTGCATCATGTCACCATTAAACGGACCCTGTTCATTACCGGATGGATCAATATAGATCCACTGGATGTTATCTGAGGTGACAAGAGTAGGTGAAGCAATATTCTCCGTAGGAGAATCTAACATACCTGGCGGAGGCACAACTCTTGAACTAGCAGCACTAAGATCATCAAAATCTTCCTTCTCCAACTGTAACTTTTGCAACTGGATCAGATCAATGTCATCCAAATCTGCATGACCATTGCCATTTAAATCAACATTCTTAACATTCTCCCTTTTAACACTTTTTTCATCAGTCTGCAAATCCAAATGATAAATCTGCTTTGGCTTTGCCAACTTGTAATGTTCACCATGTTGAATAGGTAAAGAGTGGCCACTTAAAATGTTATCTTTATTCTCATACCACACATCAAACACTTCACTTAAATCGTACTTCTTGCCAGATTTATTAGCAGGGATAATAAGTGGATTTGAATGATTATTGCTAGTGTTAGTGTTATTAGCATAATATGGTTGATCATTCTCAGATTGACCATTTTGCAAAGGGTCTTGAGCTTTTCTAGTTCTAGAATACATTGTAAATGATTAGACTTGTGATTATGAAACTTCTAAAGACTTTTAATAAAAACTTGGATGATTTTAATTGAAGAAGCTGGTTTATATGGAGACAGAAATTGGTAGAGAGCAAAAAAATTTTCAATAGTAAAAGAAAAAATCGAAAAATTTCTGTGACGTCAAATTGAATAAAAGGAATCAAACTAAAGCAGAAGAGATAGAGATGTAGAGATGTAGATAAAGTAATTAATAAGGATTAATAGGATATTAGTTTTAACCCAATTAAAAAAAATTAAGTTGTAGATGTTTAGTCAAAGTCTCATGACTTTAGATGAGATTATATGGTTAACGCGTATTCTTATTAATTAGTAGATTATTATTATTATTATCACCATTAGTTTACACTATAATCATCAACCTTAATCCATTTTGATGATTACTGTTTATATTATTTTCTTAAATATATTGAATGAGCTATAACTGAAAAAGAATTCAAATCCAACTATGGTTGGATTCGTTTGAACAGAGCTCACTCACTATGCTCTTTATGAACTGTGATTTATTTTTATTGTTTATATCTGTTATTTTCATATATATATAGGCTGAGCTATAACTCGAGGAAAAGAAGAAAAGAAGTCAAGTCAAAGATGTATTGAATAAGATTACTCGCTTCACTCAAAATGAGAGATTACTAGCTACGCATTAATGCTTCGCTGTTAATGCTTCACTTGCCTCTCGATAACTCGCTTCGCTCGTTATCTATATACCCACCTTCTTTTCCATTTCCGAATGAAAGTCCTTGACATTGGCCCCACTTTCAAACCCACCTCTATACACATCTTCCCAATCGACAGTACTATCATTCCCCAACAAAATATCTCTATGCATACCATCAGAACCACCCAATACACTAGGTTTGAAATCAGTTGCTTCTACAATATCCAACTCCATTTGTCTCTTGATAGGTTCACCAGCACCGTATATTCTTCTATAAGTTTCCAATCTAGCATCATACTGAGTTTGATCCCAATTGGACAACCTCCCTTCTAAAGGATGTCTATTATTAATCTTCGACGCCAAGTTAACAGGACCATCACCTGTTCTTAAAGCATCTTGTAATGCTGGAGCTGCAATGGAAGTGTCACCATATTGGTTAGAAGATATTTCAGAATTGTGATTATTACCAGGAACAATTCGTAAAGACTAATGGTTAGTAAGGTTGTTGGTAGAATAGATTAATTGATATAACATACCATTATTGTTAATTGTTGATTGATTTGTGTTACTGGTGATAACTCTTTGTAGTGGCAACAAATTCAATAAAATCGGAAGTGTGGTGTTATATACAGGAAACACATAATGAAGAATAGTAGATAATAGATTAGAAGGAACAGAAGACAAAAGGAGGAAAGGAATGTAGGCGTTTGTAATTGTTTTAGATGAAATATAATATATTCTTTTAATTTCTATATTTTTAATAAATTTTGATAAACGTAAAATTAGCCTATATTTAAAATTACCAACAACCATAGAAAAAAATGAACTAGATTATTTTTAATTGGTAATTATTCACCATTGGTGGTAATTTAATATACGGCTTTCTATAAGATTATTAATTTAGCTAGTTTTTTAAGTCATAATTATTCATACTTATCTAAGTATTTATCTATATTTCTTTAGGTGGTTTCTCAACATCATACTTCATATGACATTCACCTAGATAACCATTTTCCTATTTCAGGAGAATACATATCTCAATCTAACCACCATTAAAATCTTTCAATAGGTTCATCTATTTCATGAATCACTTCTTCCTTCAACTGTTTAGGGACCCATGACCACAATTCTGGTTCCAATACACCATTGAAACATAAAGTACCAAATACGAGGGTAGCAAAGCCAATAAATTGAAGGAATTTAAATGACTCCCACCCCATGGTTATGGCACATAACCAAACAAGTAAAGTTCTCGAGGTATCGACTGTTGACCTTGCAGTGGCTGAAATTCTGTGGGTTAAAGAGATCCCACAGAAATTGAAGGTAGCGATGGACGCCATAATACAAACAGACGAGATCAACACTTCTTTAGATGAGAATAATTGCTGGAACGATTCTGTCAAATTGAATGGATTATCGAGGAATTCATGTTTGGGCAAAATTGCTTTTAAAATATAATTCAAAATCACCATAATGGTTAACAAAATAGTAGATCCATAGAAACCTTCAATGTAGACCAATTGTAAGGGCACAATAGGATGTTTACTCAAGATATGTTCTTCCACAACAAACTGACCCGCCTGGATTAGTTCTGCGAGAATGACCAAGCATATTCCAAATATGACTAATTCCGCATTCTCTGGAGTAGAATCATCCTTCTGAGAACCAGAAAGACCTACTAAAACTATCCCTAAGGTAACCAACACCAAACTGATCCATTCTAATTTAGTAATCTTTCTTTTCAAGAAAATCACCGATAATATAGCTACAAACAACACAATGGACCCACGAGTCATCTGATAGATCGACACTGGTGTATAGATTAAACCAATATTAAGTAAAGTAGTGCCTAATAAGTCACATACCGCAGGTATGGATAACGCTAAATTATCAAAAATCGAAGTTGACGTGTGGGCGTTATCAGCCAAAGGCTGATAATCTCTCCTTTTACGTAAATAAACAAAATAATACACCACAAACACCAGCAATTCCCCGACGAACATCTGTAACGACTGCAATGCCGGTTGTTCAAACATTCTCTGATTTTCTGGATCAAAACAATTCCTGACACATTGATTATCTTGATATTTAGTTAACAAAGAATTGGCAGCACCTGTAACTAGAGTCCCACCTATTATCAAGTAAAGACTCAATCCCATGGTTGTTGTTTGTTTGTTGTTTATAGGTGATTGATATAAATGCGTTATCTACTGTCACTAAAAGTTGACTTGGGGCCGCACGGCTCAATTAGGAAATTTTAACGGGAATTGAAATTGGTTAGAGTATTAGATAGGAAAATGGTAGTCAAGAAGTGGAACTATAGTATTTTTGTCATTTTACAAATGTTTGGATGAGAAAGGGAAAGTTTTACTAGAATTCTTATATTTGATATTATTCAATAACACAATTGAGTAGTCTTGCGCTTTGGCTGGGTTGATACTGATACTGATATCGACAATATTTAACCTATTAACGTTAACATTAAATATTACTATTATTGTTATATGATTAATAGTTCATTAATTACCTGTTTTATGTTTATTTGGATATTTACTTAGTTGTCTCATGTGTGGAGCCACCTATCTAATCAAGTTTACAGCTAATTGACAATCAAGTACAAAAGCTTAATGTATAGAGACTTATATATCATAAACTAGTGAAATACATGTAATATTACACCTATATTATCCTGTCTAGTTGATTGATAAAATCGTATGATAAGGATGTATACATAAACAATATAAAATACGTTGTTACTGGTTGGCGTACATATCATCAATACATTATATCAAACATCATTTTGAAAACATCATTTTTGTTTAATAAGTAAAATCTACTCATCGACTGTGTCTAGTTACCATCAAAGTTGCTCATACCTCTTCAGATGTGGTACTAATGGTTGCAAAATCGCTATATGCTCACGTGAGGCCCATTGCGCCGCATGATGGGCATCGAATCGAGGATTGGATGAGATGAAAAGTGGCAGTTTTGAAGGTATGTTTGTTAGTAAGTATATGTTTATTATTAGATCAGTAGATTGCGACATTGATTCTCCATATAATGGAAGTTTTATAATTGTCATTTTTCAAATTTGTATTATAGTAAATCATCAATAATCTAAATATTGCGTATGGGGATGAACAAAATTGCAATTATCTTAATTAATAATTAACATTTTCGAAATTAGAAAAAGTTAACCAATAACTTCAGTAGCTGTTGTATCTCCACCTACTGACTCCTTCTTCATTCCATCACTCCTTCCCCTTGTAATACCCCTTCAAACATTAATTATAATAATTTTTGATTACGTAATTCTGAAATTTACCCGGCCGCAAACAAACCTCTTCGATTAAATATGAAAATTTTTCAACTTATAGTATATACATCTATAGATATTCAATTGAATACATACCCAAATACAGATTTAATTGATATATAATGGCTTTCGGAGATTCAAGAGGAGGTAGAGGTGGCCGTGGTGGCTCAAGAGGTGGATTCGGTGACAGAGGTGGTCGTGGTGGATCCAGAGGTGGTAGAGGTGGTTTCGGTGACAGAGGTGGCCGTGGTGGATCCAGAGGTGGTGCCAGAGGTGGTAGAGGTGGTCCCCGTGGTGGTGCCAGAGGTGGAAGAGGTGGTGCTCGTGGTGGTGCCAGAGGTGGTGCTAAAGTCGTCATTGAACCACATAGACATGCCGGTGTCTTCATTGCCAGAGGTAAAGAAGATTTATTGGTCACCAGAAACATGGCCCCAGGTGAATCTGTCTACGGTGAAAAAAGAGTCAGTGTTGAAGAACCTTCTACCGAAGAAGGTGTCCCACCAACCAAAATCGAATACCGTGTTTGGAATCCTTTCAGATCCAAATTGGCTGCTGGTATTATGGGTGGTATTGATGAATTAGGAATTGCTCCAGGTAAAAAAGTTCTTTACTTGGGTGCCGCTTCCGGTACTTCTGTCTCTCATGTTTCCGATGTTGTCGGTCCAGAAGGTGTAGTCTACGCCGTTGAATTCTCTCACAGACCAGGTAGAGAATTGATTGGTATGGCCAAAAAGAGAACTAACGTTATTCCAATTATTGATGATGCCCGTCATCCTCAAAAATATAGAATGTTAGTTGGTATGGTTGATGCTGTTTTCGCCGATGTTGCCCAACCAGATCAAGCCAGAATTATCGCTTTGAACTCCCATTTATTCTTGAAAGATCAAGGTACCGTTGTCATTTCTATTAAAGCCAACTGTATTGATTCTACTGTCGATGCCGAAACCGTTTTCGCCAGAGAAGTACAAAAATTGAGAGAAGAAAGAATCAAACCTTTAGAACAATTGACCTTGGAACCTTATGAAAGAGACCATTGTGTCGTTGTCGGTAGATATATCAGAAGTGGTATCAAAAAATAGATTCACTAACTTCAACTAGTCTAGAAATATTAGACATTATTCCTTTGCATGTTAACTTTTGTTAGGTTGGTATATTAGTATTTACATTAAATACAACCTTTTGTATATTATTCATAATAAATAATAAAATATTTAAGAAAGAACATAAACTAGTAAAAGTAATAGTGATTTTCAGTACCTTGTCCACATGTTAGCGTAAGTCAGAAATTGGTTTGTGAATATTATTCCGAGGGTATGTACGACCATCGGAATGCCGGATCTCATTTTCTTTTTGTTTAGCATTTTCTTTATTTAATCAGTAACTTACTAAGAGAATCAACGCCATCAAAACTTTAGTTTGGTGGTTCTTTCTTTTGGATTAGCCAACAGTTTGTATTGAAATAATATTACACAACTATAAATCATGGAATCAAGGCAAACGCCACATGAAATACGAAATATCAAAGAGTCAACTGGGGAACTACCACTGGTTAATGAAGCTAATACGGTGAATGAGGTTCATAGTGTCATGGATGATCCGAATGAAGTTATAGAAATTCTGTCTGAAGATGAAGATGAAGTGGAAGTGATATCTCATAGAACACCAGTAATAGATGTAGAGGATATTACTGTGGATGAAGGTACACATGATGTGGAAATAACAGGTGATACTACTAGACGTCAGAGTGAGGGCGAAATTCAAATACTCCAGGAAAGAGCTTTGTCCCCAGCAAATGTCCCCGAAGCTTATTTACAAAATATACTAAATCAAATTCATCAAGGGATGTCTCCTTCAGAAACATTTCCCAATATACAACGACTTGGTAGAAACGTTAGAATAATGACTCCACTAGGAGAGTACGAACAAGAGGCTCAAAGTGAACAAGATTTTATAAGTCTTGAACGACGAAGAGCCAACGCTACACCGGCACATCTAGCAAATAGCCGAAGGGTCGAGACGAGGCGGAGACATGGGAGACGATCGCATTTGGCACATCAAAGGGAGCAACAGCATTATCGAATGCTACAGAATGTTATGTCAAGTTTTAGACCAGAACATTTTCTAGATCCTGAATATGCTGAAGATGCTTATAATGACAATGATGATAGGGTGGAGAACTCTATTATGCAAAGAATTGAACGAGAAAATGAAATTCAAGTAGACACAAGACTAGCCAATGAAAAGGTGTTCAATCGTAAAACATTGCTAGATAAACAAGAGATAGCTAAACAGGAACTTCTGGGGTATACGAATGATATTAAAGAAAACGTGAACGTCTGCTGTGAATTATGTGGTGTCATACTAGGAGACGGTATTGAAGATGATTTCAAACCCGATCAGCGATATAATAATGATATCGAAAAGTATATGAAAATGTACCGAGTCAATGCACCCTGGTTTTGTATCAAACAATGCACCCAAGGTGATATTGATTTGTCAAAACGAATTTTCCGGGCAAGATGTGGCCATGTCTTTTGTGGTCGGTGTGTTCGAAATATTGGTAACAAACCACGGAAACTGAAAGCAACACAAGGTATAACTATCGATAACCCGCAGTACTATGCACCCAAGAAATGCCCGGCTCCCGATTGCAAGAAACAATTCACGATAAAAGGATTCAAAGAAGCATATTTTTAAAACTTAAAATTCAACATGAGGTAAGACACTGAGGGATATCTCCAATAGTTGCAATGAGATTTGTCTGTGATCCAAATACCGAAACATATACGTTCTGGAACGATCCAGTTTACACGATAGACAACAGGTGGAGACTATCGAGATTATACAACATTTCCAGCCTTATTTCAACATAGTTTACAGGTCACAATACTTAGCGATACTTGCAGACATGTAGCACAATATATAAGTGTCAGTTATTACATGATAGTTGACATTTTTAGTGTACTATGCGGGGTCAAAGGCGATTGTAAGATCACATCGACCCTAATTGAATTCAATCTCCAATCCACATATTCAAATATGTGTACATTCAATTTTATATATAATGTCAGAATACAAATACTGGAGTTGTATTCCAAGGAAATATGTTAAGATATTTTCTAATTTTGTATATTGTAACTAAAAACATGAATAAATGAATTGAAGAGCTAAGTGTGCTCAAGAATATATACCAGATAAAAATGGATATGCCAACAAAAGAGACCTTTGAATAAACAAAGTTGAAATAAAAGAAAATGAATAATGTCGTAAACTTTCATGAGAATATATTTTTATATCAGCAGATTAATCAATTCTTGCTTCAGATAAAGTTAAAGATTTGATATTGTTGCTGAAAACACTAGAACCAGTTTTGAACCTATTGATTTTCTTCAATTTTTCCCTGACAACCATAACTGGTACACTTGATTTGGTGACCAAATAGTTCGATAAAGAACCTAACAATACCCCCTTGATTGCCGACTGGCCTTTTGAGCCGACAACGACCAATGTTGGCTGTAAGTTATCAATTAATTCCAAAATCAAGTGCCTTGGAATTGGGTGATGAATGATTTCAATGACAATATGGATTTGCAATTTGGTTAATTTCAACAAATTTAACACTTGTTGTTTGGCTCGGTTTAACATATTCAAACGAGACTGTTCTCTTGCTGACTCAGTGGCGGAGTTACCTTTTAAGTTATGATTGGCATCATTTTCTTCAATAACACAAACAATGAATAAGACGGACCCATCGACCAACACTGTACCAAGACACCATTCCAAGGCAAAAATTGAC
Organism: Candida sp. Y128-05E; assembly: GCA_037042355.1. Taxonomy (NCBI): domain Eukaryota; kingdom Fungi; phylum Ascomycota; class Pichiomycetes; order Serinales; family Debaryomycetaceae; genus Candida; species Candida sp. Y128-05E. The sequence goes on along the minus strand of JAXQKE010000116.1, from coordinate 754 downwards.
TCTGGTGAAAAGTCCATACACACTAAAAACATTTTTGGTTTGACAGTAGGATTAATCAATTGGAAGAAATTACCCCTCGTGATAGTTTGGATGACTCTCGAATGGGGTTTATTCGAATCGACTTCACCTTCTCTGATAGTTTCATTCAATTGAGAAGCAAACTCGGAGTCCAACTTATCTTCAACCGCCGAAGTATACGGAACCATGAAATCGGGATTCAGTTCCTCAGAATCCTTAGGTGGCTCATCTTTAGCGTGTACACCATTAGTTTGCTCATTTTCCTGATGAATGATCTTTTGACGGTAACTCTGGTAATTTTCCAACTTCTGTTTCCTTGCAGCAGCATCTTGATCAGAACTTGTTAAATTCAAAGCACCGGTACCAGTTAACTTCTGTTTATCTTCTCTTATTCTATTCAACATTTCATCGTCAATGTCATTCCCTGCGGTCTTTGCATTTGCCAAAGCCCGTTCAGAGGCAGTCAATTCCTCCAATCTTTTGATAGTATCTTGATCACTTAAATTAGAAGTCTCCAAAATCTCTGAAATCTCATTAATCTGATCGTCGTGGCAAGCGTAATTGGGTAAAATATTACCCGTATCATCATACTGGAATTTTTCCTGATTATCATCATCACTTATATGTTCCTCTTCCGAAATCTCGTTATCCCAATCAGCATCACCATTCAGTTCATCTTTTGATATACGTTCACTGGGGTCATGGTTAGTAATAGACCACTTCAATTCTTTATTCA
>JAXQKE010000115.1:0-48727 GCA_037042355.1 Candida sp. Y128-05E | reverse complement strand
ATTTTCATTTATTTGTTTATATTCTTGGTGGGTTAATTATACGTTCAATAATATCATTTTTGTAGAAATATCGTAATTGTCCATACATGGATATGTTTCTCTACCTTGAATCATATCACGTGTAAGTATACTACTAGTCTTGCATTAGCTAATACTCATTATATTAGGTAATATACTGCTCTCTCTCAACTCTAAATACATTTTAGGTTTTCGTTCCCAAGTTTGAAATTAACAAATCGTATATGATTTTACCAATAGATTCACAACACAGATATATCAGTTAGCACTGAGGTAAGTTGACCAATGTTGATCCAATGAACCAAGATCAAAATGGAGAATCGTACGAGCCTCCAGAGCAGGGAATTGAAATTGACCTGGAACCCAAACACTTAGCATTGGATGGTCTACCAATTACATTGGTACGTAAAATATTTGTACTTGCTGGTCCAAATTACAATTTACCTTTAGTTAGCAAGTATTTTAGGCGTATATTGAAGTTTGATCCTCATAACCATGATGGTGAATGGAAGAATTTCGCATTGGTGACTTCTATGGTGAAGCAGAATTATGTTTTTTCATTCAATGATAAGCTCGATTTCGAGCTCATTGATAGAAAATTGATATATTATAAGCAATTGTTGGATCAATATACAGAAAAAACTGGAGAATATTTAATGGATTTTGATTTCCATTTAATTGAATTATCAAAGAATATACAAAGTTTCAAGTATTGCACTATTGGAATAGACACCAATGTTCTTACCAATAGATTCATCTCAAAATTGTCTATTTTAGAACTTGTTTCTTGGTTTGATAAGAATTCTAAGTTGAATAATGTTCTGTACGGTGATACCATCTCGCACCCTAATGCTACATTGCTTCCGCATGATACCTTGGTGGCAGAAAGTACTCGACGGTTCTATTATATCGTTCTTGCATTTAAAGCATGTTCGTATTATGTCAATAGAATGGAAAACCCACCCGAGAAATATACTGCCATACCGAGACAAGAATTAATTGATACAACTGACAATGCTGTAGATGAATTTCCATTGACATCAAAAGAGGCAAATGCATTTCAAAACTGGGCTAACGATTGTTATCCTGGAAATTTAGACTTCCAGACTTTCCAACATCCCCACCGCCATCCTAGATATATTCCTCGTCAGATTTATCGAAATGGTATTGACTCAAACCACAGATTTGAGTTGTTAGAAACATTATGGACGAAATTTGATTTGAGGATTGAATTTATTGACGAAATGCTTGTTAACACATTTGCCCACTTTTCACCCGAGAATTTACCAGGCTTGAAGTACCTGGAGCTCTGTTTGAATAAATTTGTTTGGTCATTTCGTTCTCCTTGTTTACCAAACGATCGAGTGTTTATGCCAACTCAATCACATTCAGATGCTTTTTCATTGCCACCCATCATTTTCCACCATTTCCCTGATATTCAACAGATTTTACACCAGACTACTATTGTGGAGATATTACGGATGTACGATATTTATAGTAATATTGACGTTCGTCGATTTGGGGTTAACTGTCGTGGTGAAAATATCTTTGAGGATGTTATTTTAACCACGAAACTACTTTTTGCTGAATATTTCCGAAATAGAGATGTAGATTGTGTTGAAATTTGGAAATATGTTATTTGTTCAAAAAATAATCGTCTACGACAAATCGTCTACCAATTCAAAACTCCTCCGAAAATCTTGATGAAAGAATACCATAAAGCTTTTGAAAAGACTTGCTTGATTGCTTGAAACTACTGTGAACGGGAACATATACAGTTCTTCTAAGTTGTAGTATCAGCGACGTACACTACAACCAATATCAAAGTAGATAAACATTTCATATTTATGATCGTACAATTTCTTATAGATAAGTAGACTTAGATTTTACATTTTCTCTAGTTTGAACTATCCGATTAAATCGTATTATATTATATATACAAAACTACGTGATTAATTATACGTAATTGGCGTCCTTTCAAGTAAAAGTTCAATTGATTATCACCTTGTGTCGTTTTAATCTCAGATATATCCACCCAATGTTCTGCACCTTTGACATTTAAATCACCGGGTATTTAAATGACAGATTTAAGTTGGTAAATCAACAAACCGATAACTTCCACCCGAAATCATTACATATATCAATCCAGTCAACACATGTTTTCCCGTTGGGATTTCTTCTCCAAGATTCTTTTATTACATCCCAAATTTTCTTAACATTCCCTACTTTGTACCGTGCATAAACTCGACCTATTATCTTGTCCAATTTCATTCTATCAAACTTGAAACAACTGCATATTCCACAAATCAATAACGGCATATTCAACGAACTAACCAACGGTGATTCTGATAGTTCCTCTAGCAACGTAAACGAACTTAAAAGCAAATACTGAATCTCACTTGAAATGGGTTGGGTTTGTTTTATATATAACAAAATATAAATCTTGCAAGTAAGTTTATGCAATTCAAACAATTTCAAATGGTGGTATACCTCACCAGGAGTTAGCAAATTCAATTGGGAATCAATTGGTTTACAGTAGTTAATTTTATTCAATAATTCTTGATACTTATCATCAACTTTCTTGAAAATGTTCAATCTCTGGTAACTCACGTCGACCATATTATCTAGCTGATCAAATATCTCTTTCCATTCTTGCCTCAATTCAACATTGACATTCATGATTTCACCTAAAATCAAGAAAATTGGTTGGATACAACCTTGGTAAGGATCAATGCCATAATTATCCATTTCCAACAATTTATTAATTTTGAAAATATCATTATAACTATTCATGGAGCAGATTGTCCCCCTGGACAAAGTGGAAGAACTCATGATATCATGGATTTGGAAATTAGCCACCAAGAACTTCGAATCATTGGAATAATCAAAATCCTTCAAGAACTTGAATACTCCGCCGTATTGTTGTAGTAATTCACCACATTTATTGAAATAAAAATACCAGTTCTTAACATCACCCGAACAAATTTGTATACCCAATGCTATCAAGTAGTAGGCCAATGTGATTAAATAGTCGTATTTTTCTTGCGGAGGTCTTACCAATGCTTTCGCTCGATTAAGGTACTCGTTTACTGTAGATATATCACCCTCTTCATGGAAGAGGGCGCCCCAAGCCGCCAAAGCATTCAGCAAACATTCATTGGTGATTGCAATGGTGAAGAACGTCTTTAGGAAATAATTAGAAGAATGGGGGCTGATCGACAACAAATGTGCTACTTTGTTTTCAAAGTAATTCAAGTACTTCAAACCCACTTCATCGAGGTATAAATTGAAAGTGGATGACGGAGTTGTCAAAATAGGTAAGTCCAAGATATCTGGAAAATCATGATTCAAGAAATCTTCAAATGAAGGCAGATTCCCTCGAGGGATATTTATTATCGGGACATCTTCACTCACTCCATTTCTTATCAATTCAAGTCCATTAGTCTCAGTTGCACCATTCTCCTCTCCAAATACATTCTCCACCACTTCATTTTGTTTCTTTATTTCATCAATCTTGCTTTGTTTACTTTCATCTACCTTAACTGTAAAATGTTTATAACCCCATTCACACTTCAAGTCCTTCTTCTGACAAAACAAACAGATAGGGTGGGTCTCATCACACTTTTTCTTCCGCTGTCGACACACCAAACACCCTGTTTTTGACCTTGTACTTCGTTGTTTAGTAACCGCTGGTGCATGAGTCTTCGTCTTGACATTACTAAGCTGACTGAAAGAGTTCAAGTCATAGGTACTGAACATATTCTACCATAGTGTGTCATTCTTGCAACTCCAAATGATTTGGCTGCCAAATTGAGGTGCGTGTGGAAACCAAAAAAATAACACCTCTTTTTTTAGCAGCCCCACAATACTCCAAACACATGAACAATAGCTGTACCACAGAGTAGATCTGTACGGTATGGGAGTCGAAGGAAATGATAACTCTTCTCAAGAAGATAGGAGTCCTTCTGTGAAACGACAGAAAAGAACAAAGGCCAGGTCAAAATATACTCGACCATGTAATGGGTGTTCGTTACGAAAGATCAAATGTGATTTGAAGACGCCTTGTTCACGGTGTGAGGCCCATAGCATACCATGTACATACGATAGAACCAGGAAGAAGTGCGGGCCCAAGAATTTGCAGGATAAAACTCGACGGTCAATCGCTGCTTTAACTGATGTCGGCTTTGCTAATAAGTTGTCTTTTACGCCAGCTATACTGATCAATCAGTTATTGCCTTGCTTGCAGATATACCAGACCTGGTACTATGGTGTGTGGCCTGTTGTCTCTGTGGCTCATTTAATTTCGTGTTTGGTGAATCAGAATCCGATGACTAATACCGAAAGCATATCGAGTTATGCGCTCGCTTGTGCCATCGCAGCCGCAATCTGCCTGCAAGTGTCTTTTCTAAGCCCCGACAGTCCAATGTCCAAAGTACCACTCAATTTAAAGAGTGAGGATTATGCACAAGAAGCTACTCGAGCAAGGGACAAAATCGATTATAGATTAAATGCCCTGGCTGACTCGATTTTGACGTCGTTCTTTTTATCCCTGTACTATATCAATTCAAAGGGAGGTTTACAAGGAGCTGTCACCTATCTACGCGAGTCGATATCAATAGCACAAATCTTGGGTTTGCATAATGGCCATATCTATAAAACTAAAACACCGGCTGAAACCCATCGTTTGAAGAAAATCTACTATTTGTTATTGGTCACTGAACGATTTATGTGTATCGAAGATAATGTGCCCATAATTTTGGAATCGTCCATTCCATTCCCTTCTTTGGATGATGAAGAATACCCCAGTTTATTAGCTGGATTCACCGAAATAGTTAAGGTGTTTGCCATTCCAGACAAGCAATTTTTCGAAAAAGTGGGTAAATTGAAATTTTTGAATGATGTCGACTCCACTAGTAAACAATGGGTCATAGATATTCAACTGCAATTGTCCAAGATCAAAGCGGTGGAAACGCTACCGGAAACTCAAAAATTAAATATCATCTTGAGTAAGTATTGGATGAAATCAATTGCCTGGCATATCACCCAAAAAAATCAACTTATTGCGCAGTCTCCGCCATGCTTGTCCTACCAGTTCCCTATAGTAATTGCCCACGATTTCTTGCTAGAAGTTAGAACATTATCTTTATTTGCATTTGAATCAAACGGCCCCGGTGTGTGTATTAAATTACTCGAATTAGCCACCGGACTCGTTGATTCATTAGCACTAAGCAAATATCAACATGCCGAAGAAGTAGGATTCAATTACCTAAGTTCGATATTCTCATTGATTTCACGAATGAAAAATGATATCACGCTTCCGATAGATTTATACGAGAAGATTGAATCAATCATCAAAACAAGAACATTTCAACAGAAACCCGGTTATATTTCTGAGTTGGATGACTCCTCCAGTGAACGTTCGCAAGACCCTCATCCTTCACCATTCACGCAAATGACTATGACGTTTGGAATGCCCATAAATAATCTCAACCAAGATCCTATTGTTGACTTGTCACTGTTCCGCTGTGATCCTGAATTTGCCAATCTTTTTAATGGGGTTGATGAAGAAGTTTTCTCCTTACTGTCAGACGCTTCAGTACGGCATGATTCTTTATAGAACTCTAACATAAATTAAATTTAGATTAACGATTACGACATATAAAGACCCATACATAAACAACAACTAAACAATATAAAAATAATAGTAACAATAATAATAATAAAAAATGATAGAAATGCCCATTTGTAGGTGTACAAAAGGTACACCTACAATAACCTTATGCTATCTAAATGTGTATTTAACAGCATATGCATGAAATGAAATGAAGTGTGGCAAAAAGTGATTAAACTATAATCCATGATCAGATTGTAGCAGTTTGTTTATTTGACAGCCCAGATCTCTTTAGTCATCTTCTATATCAGTTTCTAAGTCACACATAGTTCGACAATTAGGACAATAAAACTGGGGATAACTTTTGATGATTATTGGTCGGATACATTTATAGTGCCATGCATGGGAGCAAGGACTCATAAATAAGGCTTGACACGGGTCAATTTTCATTAAGCATATAGCACATTCACTCAATTCATCCTGCAAGATTGGTTTTGGGGATTCATCATCATTAATTTGGAGATTCTTAATCTTTTTATGAATCTCTAGATTGAATTGGTTAACTTTTCTTTGCCAACTCTTGTTGAATTCACATCTCATTTTGACACATCTATAAACTTCTTCTGTTCCTCCACGGTAGTCCATACCTAGCTGTATGATATCACCATCAATCAATGGCATTAGAGTCGATTCTTGCGATGCCGGAGATAACCGGATATGGTTTAAAAACGTTCCTGACGAAGATTTACAATCTTTCAAGAACCATTGACCAATGTCGTTACATTGGAAAAGAGCATGGGTTCTACTGACCACTTTTGATTTGAAAACTATCGGGGCCGAACTGCCTTGAGGCGCATGAGCGGCAGCTTTATTTTTCTCAGTATATCTGCCAATGGAAACATTATTGCTTGGTTTAATTTTTCTGATAATGGGACTGAAATAGAGACCAGACGTCGATGACGAATGGTCTATCAACGGAGTCAATCGTATAGAGAAAAACCCATCTTTATCTATCCCTGTTGTGTTTTCAGCCACGTCATTGTCAACTGCAGTTATTTGTGGATCTTGCTCATCAATATTAGTTTGCGACTCCGAATCGGGTGAATCATTGGACGTAGAACTTTTGAGTGAAGTTGGCTGGGAAATGTTTGAGGGGTTAGTAATATCATTTTCCGGGGTATCTTGTATAGGATGCAACTCAGATTCCTGAGAAGTTCTCGCAATTAGAGGAATATTACCAATTATGGTATCTTTCCTCGACAATTCACTGTTTGACTGATTTTCCTTCTTCTTCAAGTCTTTAGGTACAGGAACAGTGACTACGATATCATCACCAACCTCTCTAATGGTATTAGTATTGGTGTTATTATTAGTCTCATCATTATTCGGAATCACAGTATTAGTAATATTATTAGAATCATCATTCATACTCCCAGGAATCACAGCAGTATTAGCAATATTATTAGTAGTAGTTGTATTTTGATTATTATTAGTTATATTTTGATTATTAACAAACTGAGCGTCTTCATACAAGTTCACATCATCTTCATCATCGTCTGAGTTGGATATATCTTGTAATCCGTTTGTTCTCGATTCATGATCGTCTGTGAACTTAGCCAAGTTACCTATAGTGGGACTATTTGAAAGCATGGAATCCTCCTGGTGGATGCCTCTTAAACTATTACCCAAGTTGCTGAGGAAGTTGCGCCCAAAACTGGTCCTCCTATTAGTATCTGGTTTGTTTCCATTCATAGCTTGTCTAACTGATGAAGGATCTGCCATGTGCTAAAACTCTCTTATTGTGGTATATGAGACTCGAGTATTTATGAGGGTATGCTAAATTTGAGCTATCTTTACAAGATTTTGTGTAGTACCACGATGATCACCTGGTTGTAATGTAAGCGTTGAAGCAAAATTGAATTTTTTTTATCTCCGCAGAAAGTGACACAAAAGCTCAAAACCAAAAACACTCTTGTTTACTTTTTACTTAAAACAAATAGAAGTAAGACAGACACAAGAGAAAGCAGGTGAAGATGTAGATTTAGTAGTCACTTGTCACTTTCCATTGTCTAAACTATTACCGCTACCCCTTTTTGCAGATGAAATATTGCACATCTTCTATGCACCATTGTACCAGCCATTTTGAGTGATCTTTTTTGTACGGAGACAGAACGTGAAACTGGTTTGATGGTGAAACATGGGAGAGTTTGTTTTGGTGGGGGTTTACGTCTCAAATGTAGGATATATGATATAGAGTAGTGTAGATATAGCAGTAGTGATACTGTTCTGTTTTGGTTAATTTTATTTTTATTCTAGTTGACTTTCTAGGGTGGCTTCATTTCTCCAGACTTGGAGATGAATTGATAGGCGTAAATGTAAAATTCGTATATAATTCGTATCGACTCAATCTCATGCATCAGATAATCAAGACATTGCTTAACATTTGCTTACATATATTTCTATATATTTACATAGGGGTCTACCCTAATTTGAATTTCTAACGGGTCTCAATAACAATTCAATAACAATTATTTATTCTAATAATTTGATTTTTCACTCACCAATCTTAATAACAATTGTTGCATCTGTTCCCTGCCTTTGGGACTTTCCCAAATAAAATGGTTGGAATTCTCAGCTATGACCCATTCAATGGTTCTGGAACTAAGCAAACTTAGCTCTCTTTGCCATTTACCCCAGTTTAAAGAATTCTTAATCATAAAATCAGATGAGATTACACTCACTGGCAAGTGATGTATATCGGCTCCCTTCACTTCGGAATATGATAATATCAGACTCGTCACTTGTTCTTGTAATCTTGCTCTGATATACTGCGAACTATAGTACATGTCTCTACCAAATATTCTCGATCTAGAGGAATATCTTCTCGGATGAAACAACCAGTGCAAGTTCTGCCTGATCCCCAACGGACTCACCAATCCTCGAAACCATAATTTAAACCCAGTACGCACATTCATCAACTCCAAGATATTCTTGAATACATGGTTCGATTCATTCTTTCTATTGCTCCCGGCAAATGGACTAATCCTTAATAAATCTTCGTGCCAACTATCGACAAATAATAATGAGTGGACCTTTCCGGGGACTCTACTAGCAAACATTCGCGAATATAACCCACCAATGTCAAATCCAACTAAGGAAAATGGTCCCTCAATTCCTTTTTCTTCTAATGCTTCAATCAAATACCCGGTAATTATACCTAAAGATACTGGCGATGGCGCACTATCACTCCAGCCATACCCTGGTCTATCCCAAATACAATACCTCTCGATTTTATCTAAATGATACAACTCTTCAATCCATTCTTGAAACACTTCCGATGAAGTCAATTGACCACCCTCGATCAACACAATTGGTTGTCTTCTCTTTTCCGAATCGGTACTATTATATACTGGACCTTTGCACGACACGTGGACTTTGAATTGCCCATCGTTCACGGGAACCATATCACCCCATGGTTTCTCATGGGTATCAAATGCACCTATCCAAAGGGTCAAAGAAATATTCCAAATTAATAAGATTATCAAGACTTTGAAAATGGTTTTAACAGTCATAATCATTAATTCAGTTACCGAACGTCTTGTTTCGATTCTACCAGTATACCTAATTTCCTGAGAATCACGGGCCTTTTCGACGAAATAGCTAGCAACGGAGTCGTACAAGAAATTACCACCAGTCCATACTAAGATGAAAGTACCAAACAAACCACATTTGTCTCGCGAATCGGGAACTAAGAATATGACCACAAAATCAATGAGCAACAACGCAGCAATTATATACCCGGCAACACGTTCATACGTAGCAGGAACATCAAAATACCAAATCGTGATCAAATTGGCCAAACCGGCAATCAACACTAAATCCATTTCCAAGAATGATTTGCCCCGATTGAAAAATCCAGGGATAGCGACGAAATCGCTTAGCAATAAAAACACAAAGAGCACACAATTGATTGCTAGCAACACAATTGCAATGGTTCGAAGAAGCCTAATCCTGGATAAATTCAATGGTGATACTTTTGGATCCAGTGGATCCAAGGATTGTTCTAATAATGGTTGGTTTTCATCATCATCAATTGGAACCGGGTCGACCTTTTTTATTTTGAATCTATTACTATTTTTGGTATTAGCTGGAGCTGAAGCTAAAGCAGCATCTGCAGCAGTTGGAGCAGCATCAGGAGTACTTGTAGAAGCCTCTGCAGGTGTCAGATGAACCGAATCATCGGTTGACTTATGTGAATCAAAAATTGACATCTGCTCTCCCTAGAATTCAATCGACAATTGCTGATCTCTCTTTATACTTATAGTTATTAACCATGTTCAAATAGCAATCTAAAATAATCACCTCGTCCTGCAGGTAGTAATTTTGCAACCTCCTAGCAATCAATTATAACCCCGTAAAGAAAGGGAAGAATAGAGTTTAGAGTGGAGGATAGTATAGAGAGAAGAATTGAGCTGCTAATTTCTTGTAAAATTAGACTAACTTCTACCTCTAAAACTTAATGTTCTTCTAATCAATTTGGTAGTTGCGAAGACTACATCTTTTTTTTAGCAAAATCATATGGGAAATATCGTCTGATTTTGAGTAACATTCATATAGTCTTCAAATTAACCCACAAGTAAACTAGAAATATCCTTTTGGCCATTTGCAATTACCATATTTTAAACAATATCGTCAATTACCTTGAGACTTAGCTTCAAAGTAAATTCTTCAGCTAAAGAAAATCAATTTTCGTCAAGCCTAGTGTAGTCAAAGTGATTATTGGTAATTGATCATACTTATCTCCCAGAAACCTTTGATTAATCCCCTGTTTTTTTAAATCAATAAAAAACCAATTTGCAACCAATTTCACGTGATCTGTCATTTGGTGGCTAACGAGATTAGACGATATGATACGACATGATGATTACGTTTGTTCACATCTTCATGAGTGATATAATAACGATACCATCGACTACGACAAGTGATGGAGTAGTCTACTACCAGATATATGTCAAACTTCCATTACGCTCCTATACTTTACAGCGAAGATATAATGAATTCGAGCAATTGGTGTCTCAATTGGCCCGAGATGCTGGTGTCAATGTCGACGATTTACCATACCAATTACCGGCAAAACGATGGTTTCAAAGGTCTAATGTGATTGAAGAGAGGAAAGTAGAATTAGCTAAACTATTGAATGTATTGATTCAAGATTCCCAATTTCAAAATAATCCATTAGTATTAAAGTTTTTACAATTACCTATAAACTTTCAGTTCAATAAACAAATGTTTCAAAAAGGAGAGTTGAATAAGTCCCCCGTTGTTGACTTATCGTTAATTGACGCTTCCAATTGGTTGGAAGTGTACCGGAACTTGAAATCTAATATTCAAGATGCCCTGGAACATAATTCCGATAAGTTCAAAACCCGAGAATTGATCAATCGGAATTTCCAACCGGGGTTGCAAAATTTACAAACTAGTTTGGTCAAGTATGCTAAAAAGATAGATTTATCCGAGTACGATCGAAGACAAACTTTATTAAAGCAATTAACCCATCAAGTGGAGAATCTACGTCAGGATAATAATAAACCCAGTTCATACATAAATGCTGACGCTGCCTTTGGCTCGGCCAAGAAGGCTGGTCGAAGGGTGTTTGGACAACTACCCCAGCCTACAGAAGTAGATGAAACTAAAGATACTATCGGGTTGACTAACCAAGAATTATTACAACAACAAATACAAGTGCATCAAACCCAAGATCAAGAAGTCGAACAGTTGCGACGTTTGATTGCCCGACAACGTGAATTGGGAGAGTTGATTCATAATGAAGTTGAAGATCAGAATAATATGTTGGACGGCTTCCAAAACGAATTGGAAACTACAGAATCGAAACTAGCTAATGCCAGACAACGAGCAAAGAAAATCACCAAATGAAAGGCATATCAGAACCGGGGAATTCTAGATAATACATATATATATACCCAATCACTTGAATTCAGTTAATACATATATATACCCAATCACTTGAATTCTAGTTAATAAATATATACCCAGTTCCAAGAGGCTATGAATCCAGTATCGTGGCTACTACTACTGTAGTTGAAATGTATATAACAATCATATAGCTATCATCCAAACTATTTCACAAATGTGTAGCAGCCTAAAAGAGTTAAGTCCGGGTAAATATTTTTGTCGATATAAATTGAATTTTCAATCGGGTGAAAATTAAGATTCCAACATCTTAATCTTACTTGCTTTGCAAGTTTGATATGAATATATGATTCAACAGTATGTTTATTATGAACCAAATATTCACAACCACGACAACACTATTATGATGAGAAAACTACGCCTTAATTGAAAATTCATGAGAATATAACTAGTTACACCAAGATCTTCGCTGATATAGTTTGTGTCGATGGAAATTTATTTTGAAAAATATTTTAAAATTATTTACTAACTTCTTAGAATAACTGATATACTATATTTTCTTTAATTGTAATGATGTACTTGTTTTAAAGATTTCCCCCAGTTCTCTAAAGTAATCTCTTCTTCTTTTATGCAATGGGTATCAACTTGCAATGCAACTCGTCAATTTCATTTAATTGTCATCCAGTTCAGGATGTATTTGTTTCAACAAGATTCCCCTTCTTCTACACCCATAGTAATCTCTTGAAAATGTTTACTAACTTTTTAAAATGACTATTTACTGTATGTCTATATATTGCAACGAGTATATCAAGTTTGAACTATGAAACTAGTACTTGCTTCGCAAGTGATGGTTGTTTCGCAACTCAATACAACTCAGGATGCACTTCTTTCAACAAGGTCCCCCATTTTTCTATCCCTTCACTAAGATCTTCTTCCTCCAAGTAACTGATGGCTAACCTAACACTATTCTTACCCCAATTACGTGTATCTCCGCTTACTTCAAAGTGTTTCCCACTAGCCAAAACCACTCCTTGTTTTGCTAACTGATCAACTACTAGATCATGATTGAAATCCCCAGGTATGGTGATCCAAAGGAAATACCCACCCTGGCCCCCATTGATGATGGTCGATTTAGGTAAATGGTCATGAAGAGCTTTAATTAGCACCTGAGCTCGACCACGGTAAACCTGATTCAACAGGGTAATATTATCTTGCAATTTGCCAGACTCGATCAAATCTTGAATAGCGAACGACGCTAACTGACCTGGCGTCCCTCCTGATTTGTTGGCACCAGTATTGGCCAACTGCCAGACCATTTCTGGGCTCGCCATTTCTTGCCAACCAACCCTCAACCCAGGAGCCACTATTTTCGAAAATGTACAATTGGAAATGACATTACCATAAGGTAAAGTCGGGCAATCTTGTAAATCCAAATGGACAGATTTGGGAACCATTGGTTCGTCAGTATAGTTTAGTAAATCATACACATCATCGGTAATAATCAATAAATCGTATTCCCGAGCTAATTGTAACAATTTCTGCAACGTTTCCTTGGAATAGGTTATCCCCCCTGGGTTACTGAAAGCGGGTACGAGGTAAATCACAAACCGGTACAACTTCCATTTACCTCTAGCAGGATCTTGAACTATATTGGCCGAAACTGGAGGTAAATCTTTGGAGTAAAACTCCAATTTAGATTGCAAGTATTCCAAGTCAATATCATACTTTGAAGTCGAATCTGGTTGATTTTTGGTTTCATCAATGGCAGTCAACTTTCCTTCAAAACCAGCATCTAAAAAGGTACCATTGATTAAGAAATAAGTCGGAGTAACTATAAAAGCCTGTTTGGTAATTTCAGGACTAGTAAACGCAGTTAATATATTAGCAATACCATATGAAGCACCAGCAGTAAGGTTCATACAACCAGGATCAACTTCTCTTTTGTAGTACCCACCAATCCACTTACTAATAGTTGTCCTAATATCCAAATTACCAGGATCAGTACCATAAGTCAAAGGATGTTGATTATTAGGATCATCGTCGTATTTATCATAGTTTTGATTTAAGACATGAGCAAACGAATCAGCAAGGTCTTTTGTAGGCAATAACCTCTTTGAGGGGTGCCCTTTAAAGAAATTGATCGCCATTGAAAGTTAACCAAAGGCAGAATCTCCATACTTATAAATGAAAAGAAATTCCGCACCTCAGCTAAAGAAGAGCGGAATTTTCTCAAAATAGACGCCATAGTTTAATAATGACAAATCACCAACAATGATGTTTTACCAAGTAGAGATGGTACCAGTTACAATTGTATTTAATTTGGGTAGTAGAAAGTAGAAATTGTCGTTAACAATTTTTATTGAAAATTGCAACTATGACAAAGACTACAGCCGTGTAATATAATAAGTGAAAAATAGGTGCGAAATTTTCCAAACCAAAATTCCACTACTTTATTTTCTTCAATAAAAGACATAGATAACTACAAGAATTACCTAGTAAATTAGTATAAAAGTCTTCAGTTTATATATATTATTAATCATTTGTATAATAGTTCTTATATTTCATTGAGAATTGGATTGTTTATTAGAATGAAATTTATATTTTGAGTATTTAACAATACCAAAAAACAATTAGAGAAAAAGAGAAGTAAATCTCTAAAATACCAGTAGTAACTAGTCTACATCTCCTCTAACTTTCTTATAAAACCTTTTATTCCTTTCTTCTGTTTATAAGAAATGATTTCTATACTGTTTTTTTCAGCGCTACCATCTTCTTTAATTTTTCTTCAACCAATGAGAAAACAATTGATACAATCAACCAGAAGACACCAAACTTCAACCACTACACACAATCATGCCTACTGCTGCTGGAATATTGTTAAGTACCGCTTTGGGGTCCTTGGCCAGAAAAATGCAAGTTTCCTTAATTGGAAAAACCTATCCAAGAGGTATCAATAGATTATACGGTTATGTTTTAAGTTCAGGTGCCTTCATTGGAGGTTACCTTGTATTTGATTACTACTCAGAAAACAACAAACAATTATTACAAAGAAGATTGGCTGTTTTAAAACAACAAAGAGCCCAAAAAGCCATCTTTTACGAATTCGAAGACGAACCAAGACATATCTTAAATGCTGAACAAAGAGGTTCTTTCTTTAGATTAATGGATACGTACGGAAGTGCATACAAATAAACAACCACACTTGCATAGTTACATAGAAAAATAAACACAACGATTATATATTGTAATATTTAGTACAAGGTTCTATGATATTTTGAATATGAAATATTCAAATTTATTATAAACAGAACGATTACAATATGTAATACTAGTAGTACATTCTATAGATTGAAAAGTTTCCAATCAAGATGATTACAATATGGTATATTTATTAGTACAGAATTCTATAATACAATTTTGAAAGAGTTTCAAAATCATTCGTCATCTTCCACTAGTTCTTCTTCTTTGCCCTTTTGAAACACGCCACTATCATCTTCATCGTCGGTGCTCCCTACATCACTGTCGAATTCTTCAGCAACATCATCAGAACTATCATTGACAATATGTTTCTCATCGAAATCATCATCGTCTTCATCTTCATCATCGTGGTCGGGATTCCCGATCAAATGGGCCGTTTCTGAAACCTCTTCTTTCACGTCTTTATCCTTCTTTTCCCTCAATTCTTGAGCAAAACTTTCATCTTGGATTTGATTCTCGTGGAGAAACTCATCAATGATATTATGATACTTCTGGTCAATCATACTGAACTCAACAGGCTTTGCTTCGCCTTGAACAACAAAAATCATATTAAATGTAATTCTAGTAATGTTTGAATAACTCTTGGACATGATTTGCCCGATTTCATACAATAATATAGGCTTTTTGAACCCAAAGATTATATACGCTGGACTGAATTCGTTTTTAGATAACAAAAGCAAACATCCTTCTTTGGCACCTTTATGGGCATCGCAAATAATCAATGCCGGTTTCCCCAGTCTCGTGGAAGCAATGGCATTATCCGAATTCAAAGTATACTTATTCTTAAAAACTGTCGACCCCGGTAAATAATTAACCAAGTTAATACCGCAAAGTTTGAATTGACGAGTAAAATAGTCGATTATAGTTTCTTGTATCGGGTTCAAATCCAAGGCGTACTGTTCGTCCTGGCTGATTTCAAATTGTGTGTCGATATTAGAGGGCAATTTACCCAATTTAACCAAATTCTTCTTAATCAAATCCAAATTGATTTGACAAATGATAGGATCGGACTTGATTGAATCATGCAACCAGAAACAAAGACTGACAATCATTTTTTTCTTAGAATTGGTTGAATTATTTAAAATTGGAATCAAGATACATAATTTGATTGATTTGGCTAGGTTTATAACTGACAATTCAGGGATATTAGTTTGTGGATTCACAATACTTAATACTGGTATAGGGTTCCCCTGTTGTTCAATCAAATGGAATGTCAAGTTCAATCTCTTACGAATGGGAGATTGGAAACTAACATTTTGGATCTCAAATATAATTGTTTGTGGATCTATAACTGTTTTGATATCAACAATACTCGACTCAGCTGTGATTTCTAGTTGATCTTGCTCTTGTACCCCATCTAGTTTCCTCTTCTTTGTATCGTGTGTATCATTAGCAACTGCAGTTGCTGCTGCTTGATTATTACCACTTTGCGTCAAATGGTGATATACTTCGGTTAAAATAGCTGCAGTTTCCGGTTTTTCATGAATAAGTTGTTGAATCTTTGTATTTAATGACGGTGGCAACGTCAGAATCCAATCCATCTTTCCTCTTTTGTTTGTTCTCTTGTTTTGGTCAAATTTCATCCATCAACAGTATTGTTTTTTTTCCATCGCGTTGAATCGATTGCCATTCTTATTGTTAGGCACTGGGGAAACTTGGTTAAATCTAGGGTAAGACGAAGTGAAAACGGTTCAATTCTTTGATTTTATGATACTTATGGTGTAGTTGTTGATTGTTGACGCTTTTTCCTGGTAAATATGGAATTATTCGAAGAGAATTCGGTAATTACCACATTATTACCATCAATAATAGACCAGTGTTTGATTAAAACATCAAACTACGAGGTGATGAAGAAGTTAGTGGATGATGATGTATATTGTCAATTTATCCAGTTGGTTGACGAACAATTCGATTACTTTACGATTGAACCTGAGAAAAATCTCCAGTTGATGATGGTTTATGGGGAAATGTATGTGGAGGCAGCAAAATTGTTGGATAAAGAGATTGTTAGTCTTGATAATGGGATATTCAAAATTGTAGACAAGAAATATGGTGCCAAGTACACTAATCTACAATTTCATTTATTGAAATATGGTATATCTTTAAATAAGAACAAACTTGTGAAAGATGATGCTAAGTTGATTTATATTGAGAAACTGGAGGTTTTGGTTGATTTGAATAATTGGTACTGTGAATGCGATGGGTTTATGCAAGATTGCTACACTAATTATCAAGGATACGAAGAAAATAATCGTAAATATACTAATACCTCATCCAATTTCATAACTCAAATCCTTGCCAACTGTCCCAGTAAACTATTGAAACAATTACCTATATGTTGTCATATACTTGTGTTGTTGATAATAGAGGGTAATAAAGGCACCTGAATTGGTACGAGTTGCAATGCAACGAGTATATAAAACTTGAAGTAGCTCACATGTAACGAGTATATCAGACTTATTAGTATTAGGTTAAGATTGGAAGCTATTAATACTGTGAATAATCCTTGGTCTTCATTCCAAAAGTGATGCGATTGTTCGTGGTTTCAACTACGATAACAATTTGCGATTATACAAAAATGGTTATAATAAAGTAAATTGTAGCAATCTTTTAGAAGCTATAACTAGATATAATTTAGTATCCTTTAAATAAGAATCCCATATCGTGTCAAATGATGAATAAAGCAATAAAAATTATCGACACCCAGTCTCAAATAATACGTTTCTGACACATTTGTAATGAATCGGGAAGAATGGGGCAACAGAAGTAATTTAAAAGAATTGTGTAAAGAGTGTCAATCTCCATTGAACAATTTAGATTTGCTAGAACTAATACTTAAAGTAGTTTTACGAAACTATATGATAAGGGTTGCATGGTATAATCTCCTTACAATGCTACAAAATAATTGATTATCGAACAAATAATACTGATCCATCCCAAAGAGGATACCATTCCAGTTATCAGTTGATCTACACTAAAATGTTGACTTTTCGCGGAACAGACCATTCCGCAATAAACTGATTATCAATACTAAAGATTACTTGTTTCATCTTGATGATGTTGTTATCGTCCGAGCAATTTGAATATACTTAACTCCGCAACTGGTAAACAAAACATGAAAAATTACTACACTTTTTTCGAGAAAAAACAGCTGGAAAAAGGGACAATAGCTATAGAATAATATTACATTAGTACTATACATATCTCTAATACTCTTCCACCTTTCCAATCGTTGTAAATACCAGTTTTATATAATTTGTAATTAAAATCGTGCGCTGTTCAAAAAACCCACAACAAATTTTTCATTTTTCTTGTTGGTTGTAAAATCAGAAATCTAATCAATTGGTAGATACAAACCACACACCACACCAACAATCGTCATAGAACAGCATTCATCACTTAGTTATTGATATTCATGTTTCTTTAAATACTATATGTCTGCATCTTCATCTTCTAACACGGGTCCTAATAGATTTAGAGGTGATGCTGCCTCATTCTCACCTCAACAACCAGGTTATCAAAACTATCGACCAAATCAGCCGCCTCAGCAGCAGCAATTCTACAATCCACACCATCAGCAGATGTATATGAACTATGGAGTGCCTATCTATCCTTATCAGTCGGTTCCAGTCCCATTTTTCTATCCCCCTACGGAATATTACCAGCCGCCCTATCCTCCAATTCATCCACAACAACCTTATATAAATAAGAATCTTAATCAGCATAATATAAATGGGGGGCAGGCACAGATACCACGGGTACCGCAGGTACCGCAGGTACCTGTTCATAATGGAAGAAATGGTAGTTTTCATTCGCCTGCAAAGAATAATCAACCATTAAATGGTCTGGTAGATCATGTTGATCATGATAATGATACTAATAATACTGCCACTAATAATAATAATAATAATAATAATAATAATAATAATAATAATAATAATAATAATAATAATAATAATACCACTAATACTAATAATACTAAACCGGTCGAGAGCATTCCTAAGGAAGAAACTAAGGTTGAACCAAAAAAATCACTGGATAAATACCAATTTCCAATCTTCATTAATGTAACTAAAGATTCATTCATGGAAAATTATCCTCAACTCGTCGAACAACGGAAAGTTTTATCTGATCGGAAATTAACTCAATTAAATAAATTGGATAATATCCCGTTCCAGAAATGTATTCCCGTTGAGACCATTATTGATTTCAATAAACCAAAGGAAGAACCAGTGGAAGTAAAACAAGAGAAACCAGTGGACATCGCATCTCCTCCTTCCCCTGTAGCCAGTTCATCCCAATCACCAGAAATAGCTCAATCTCCAACATTACCCTCGACAAATTGGGCATCAATTCTCCATCAATCAGCACCTCCACACAAAAAATCAACCGCAAAAACCAAATCATCAACCACTGCATCTACCTCCACTAATACCACCCAACCAATCTCCGAGTTCAACATTTCACAAGAATCGTCCCAACCTTTAGGGATACTTTTATTAAGAATCATGTTTGATCCCAACTATTCTATTTATTCTTCCAATCTTGCCAAATTTCCTATAACCCCCCATGGGTTGTTAAACACGGGAAATATCTGTTATATGAATTCAATTCTCCAGATTTTAATTTTCTGTCAACCCTTCAATGTATTATTCAAATTGATTCATGATAAATCAATAGGTAGTTTGAATAAAGAATCGGAGACCCCGTTAATCGATGCCACTATCAAGTTTTTCCAAGAATTTATTGTTAAAAATAATTCTGAAAATTTAGATAAGATTGATCAACCTTATGAAGATACCAAACCCATAAGCCCCGATTCGTTTTATATGAATTTAATTAATCATAAAAAATTTCAACACTTGAAATGGGGCCAACAGGAAGACGCCGAAGAATTTTTGGGGTATTACTTGGATGGATTAAATGAAGAATTTGTCAGTGCGATGAAAAAATTAAGCACATCCATGATTGATGGTTTAATTCAGAAATTTTCTTTAAACATGCCCGACAGTGATACAGTTCAGAAGTTCAAATATAACGTTAAAACTACAATCAAGATCATTAGAAATGAAAATAGTAAAGAAATCGAAGAATCCACTGAATCTAATGATGACGCGACAGACGATAATGAATGGAATGAAGTTGGCGCTAAGAATAAGAAAATCAGTATCAATAAACCAGTTGAATTTGAACCAACACCTATCAATCAAATATTTGGAGGCCAATTCAAATCAGTTTTAACCATACCTAAATCAGCAACAAGCACTTCATTTCAAAAATCCATTACTGTCGACCCATTTCAAAATATTCAATTGGATATATCCGAAGTAGATACAATTGAAGATGCATTTATCAATTTGAACAAATTGGAAAAAATCAGTTATAAATCTTCAAATAATCAAGAGGTGTCAATCAAAAAACAAACTTTTATTGATAAATTACCCGAGGTTTTAATAATTCATTTGAAAAGATTCTCGTATTTTAAAGAAAAAGATCATGGTATTGAAAAATTAAGACACAAAGTTGATTATCATCATAATTTAGAGATCCCCACCAATTTACTATCCAATAGATCATTAGAAACTGATTATAAATTAACTGGGGTTGTATACCATCATGGACTCAGTGCTGCGGGTGGCCATTATACTTGTGACGTTTTAAAGGGAAATGAGAATGAGGGAATTGATGTAAATTGGGTAAGAATTGATGATACCGCCTTAAAACTGATTACTGAAGATGAAGTTTTGAATGGTGGTAATGATGAAAATATTAAAAATGCATATTTATTATTTTATGAAAGAGTTTAAAATGATTTCAAATATACAATGTATCATAGCATGTATCATTAAGGGTATTATAGGAATTTTTGTAATTAGTGGATTAAGAATGAAGGGTTAGAGGTTGACGAGTTGGTTATTTATCATCATATAGCATAAGTTTACGGAATTGTAGACATAATAATATAAATAAATCATCAACAAAATTGTATGGACTATCTAATCGATCAGTTGAATTCACGTAGTGTCTACGCAAAAACTTGGTTGCAGATATTTTAGGATGCAAAATGTCTTCGAACCACAGATTTTCGCTGCAACAAAATCACAGGCTTGCCGAATAGAGTTATTATTTAGTTTAGTTGATCTTTCTTGTATTGGTTTTGGGTGATAGAATACAAATTGAATTTTGATTTTCAGCAATTTAACATGTTGTTTTCCATGACTTATCTCAAAGTCTGATTTCAGGAAAATCAATTGAGAAGTATATTGAACAAGTTGTAAAATCAAATATTGTGATACATCTACGGCGTGACCCGAGCACTGATGATTATCCCATCACATCATTCGTTCCTATCACAACACTCTAATGTACCGAAAAAACAATCGATGTAGATCGCAAATAACTAGTGATGAAGGTAGGATCGTAAAGCAAATAATCCATAACCGGAGTAGAACTTCCATAAATTATCATCACCCAATTTGACTCCAATATATCGTATATACTGGAAAATATTCAATACGCCTCCCAACTTCAATAGCTACCATTCCATGTATTCAATGGTACTGGTAGTTGAGTGCATAAATATCATCATCATCGGCCGTAAAAACCGCCAATCTGTCAGTGGAAAGAAGATACCGATAAATATATTAACAATTGACAATACTAGCTAAAACTAAATTTCACATTTTCCAACCTATCGTTAATCAGTATCCACCAATAACCAATTCCAGGAATTTCCTCAATTAAGTGGATTAGTCTATCAACCCCGTTCCCAAGCGGCATGAACAAGGGATCTACAACTTGCGTCAATTGAACCTGTAAAACTCAACAATATATCTCAAGGAGTGAGGAAACTGCACCAATTAAGCCAGCATATTAACCGCCAAGCTGATGGCAGAAAAATAACCCGATTAACATCTGACATGTAGCGATATTTTAATTATCGAAAAGTACAGATACCTCGTAATCACCCGTATGGAGCCCACGATTAGCCAATTAAATCGCTCATGAAAAGTCTCAACCATTTTTACAATGGCACAATAGCACGATGCATTCTACAATTGAAAAAAAAAATATTATTATAAAATGTAATTCCCAATTGGGAAACAAAAAGAAATAAAACTGCAGAGAAAAAGAAAAAAAAATCAAAACGGGAGGTATAATGCCTTTATCGTAGGGGGAAGTTCAGATGTATCTTAGCGAAATGAGATATAACACAATTACAGATCACACCATTATCACACCATTTATACATTGACGATAAAATTACTAGCTTCGATACTAACTAATGTCAATGGAAGTTTTCTAGTTCAAAACAAAACAAAAAGTATCTACAATTCAATTCATTTTTCTCTTATATTAATTAATTAATCTATAAATACATAAAAAGAATACAATTCTCTTACATTAAAGCAGCGACGACAACACCGACTAAACCAGCCATACCAGTTAATTTGTTGGCACCGTTAGCAGTGGTGACTTGTGGAGCAACAGTAGTTTGTTCAGCAGAAGTAGCTGGACCTTCAGAGGTGACGTAAGTGGTTGGGATGGTACATGGACCGGTGATGGTTAAAGTGGTGGCTTCAGTGACAACAACAGTTTTGTTGTTGACAACAAAGGTGGTTGATTCTGGACAGTAAGTGGTGAAGTCAGTGACAGTGATGTCAGTGGTAACAGTGATGTTACTGGCTTGGGCAACAGTGGCGGCAGCGGCGATGGTGGCAATAGTAGTGAATTTCATAGCGAGTGTAAAGTATTGATAATGAATAAGAGAACTTAAAAGTGGGACTTGATGGGCTTTTTATAGTGCTGGGTATCTAACATGTAAGCTATTTATAGAAGTTTTAATTTATGCAAGTAATATGCTGGTTATTATTTTCTCGATAACAAGGATGATAAGAGCCACACTGTTTCTGCCATCCTGGAGTCTTTTAGTAGTGGTGATCTACTCCAAGCTCGATATATCCACTTTTAACTTATATTCCATATATACTTTTTCTCTATAATCTCTTCTTATTGTGGCTGGTGTTTGTGGCCCTAGAAAAAAGAACCCAAAAAAAACATAAACATGGTCGTGTGTTGCTAATTGGCTGCATATCTTTATTTTCTAGCCACTGAGAGATTTTGCAGTTGCGCATTTGTCAGAGTTCAGAAATTTTTTAAGGTACATCAATCTTATAGATAGTTAGTTATGTTAATTGCAGATTACTCGGTTGCTATGAAATTATATTAGATATCCCACGTTCTGGATGGACAATGTGTAAGTAGAAGGTAAATTGTTGTATGATAACTTATATGATTATTTTTATTTCTAAACTTCGTAAATCGGATGTTTTTGTTGCCATGGTTATATTTCTTTTTATTTCTATTTTAAGTTTAGTCAATGCTAGATGGGTGGGGATTTGCCCAATGCGCCGCTTGCAAGATAATTATGGAGCTGCAAATGTGGCCATTTCGTTTTGTAGTGTGGGCTTGCGGAGAAATATTATGTTTAAGAATTCGTACATGGAAAACTGCTGGCCGTACCACCGTACCTGCTATTCTTTGTTTTGTACATGAGTGCATAGGTTAATTGATCCTAGATTCAACTGCCCCTTGAGGGATTAATTATTTCAAGTTGAGTATCTCGGATTAATACAACAATCGATTATGTTGCTTAATTTTATATATGAAATTTTCAGGCTTATCTTATCTACTGGTTTGACATTTGACGAGACTGTTGGGGTGAAATTCTTTCAACTAGTGCTGTTTATATTAAAGGCCTTGAACCTAATTGTAAATGATCATAAGTTTGGATGGACTAAGGCATTATTATGTCCATTATTAACGATAAATGCTAAAAATAGACAAAAACACATTCTTGACAATAACTCTTTTAGTTCGACATATAAAAATGTAAAGTAACATTTCTATACATTGGACTAATTTCAAAATGACAATGAGGAAGAAGTAAAGGTTATGAATTAGTTGGGGACATTCCCTTATCTTTCATTTTGGTATTTTTCAAATTAGAGATAATTATTATATTTTTGGCAATATCGCTATAGGCAACTATTATTTTTTACCCCTTACTTGTGTTGTAATGTTGCTATAGTTGTAATGTAGATTGATGTGGGTTGCTGTTACGAGTATCGGTTTCAATTAAATCTCCAACACAACCATTTGTTTCTAAGTATATCGAAGATAAAAATGATCACAAAGGATTTATCTTATTGTTCTAAAGATAGATCACTGTGGTATTCTCTCAGCATTATAATGTACAACGATACTTGGTAATTGATGTTGCAAGATATTCATAAATATTATGTATCGTTAACCCACAATTAATCTTGCCTTTTACTTGATAAATTGGCTAATTTATTAATTGGTGTATGTACCTGAAGGTAAATGTCAATATGGTTCCGTTTAAGAAAAAAGCTATAATTCCTGCTTTATAGATCTCTCTGGTTTGCTCTCTTGAACTTTTAATCGTGTACTCTAGTTGATGGTTTTTGTATTTGGTGTAAATATATTTTTAGCATCAATGGGTTACCAAATTACGTCTTACAATAAACCAAATAAACAATGCATATCCTTACAATAATTAACCAATGAATCAGGACATTAATTTCTTCTAATCAACTATACCAAAATCGCCAAAATTTTGGTTTCAGAAGACAATTTCTGTCCTTGAAAATTTCGTTGCTAGATATGACATGGGTACATGTTTGAAGATGATTCTTTGTTAGAAATTACCAATGATAAATTTGATATACATTCCCCTCATCTCATATCAACATTGGATAATGTTTCCTCCATAGTAGTGATTAGTAGTGATGATGGTTCAATAATGATTATGAAAATGACTTTCTAGGTTGACATGTCAAGTTCTTAGCATAGTATAACCAGTATTGATTTAGAGGATACAATACTGAATAGTACGATGGTTTTCTAGTCGAATACTAACTTATAGTAATGAGACTAGACCATTATTCAAGACATAATCATATTCAACATAGGTAATCTCGGTAGCTACAGTAGACTAACCTCAATCGAAATATATCGCTTTTTTCTGATTGTGGACAATCGGTACCCTGTGTCATATTCAAGTTTAAAAGCTGCCATAACCACCTTCAAAGATGTATTTTCCTTTTAGATATGAATCAACGATAGATATTTAGCTGGTATAACATTGTATGAGATACTTCTCACCTATCTTTATTTAATGATAAAAATAACTTGACGCAATAAACTGTGTGATTCTTTAGTTCCGTTGATCCTCGGTGATAAATTGGTTCAACTTTGTGTCGATATTTTTTAGATCGTCTATTTTTTGGACCCTAAAAAAATAACCGTTATGACAAATGGGACTCGTCCAGATTATGATCCCCAACCTCACAGAAATATCAGTAGTAACTATTCTACAACTGGTTTAACTATTATACAACCTTTTATTCCCGTTTTATTATTGTAATCAATAGGTGGTGGTTTTTTCTTCCACTAGTAATCAAAGTTGGTAACAATATTCATATTTGAAGCTTGGAGGAGTATATCGAGGGTTGCTTTTGTTTGGGATTGGGTGTACTTTGAGCGTACATTATGTGACATGAAGGTGTCCACCTGAATATCCCAATTTTACCCACCTTGCAAGTAGCAACTAGTACTTACTTCGAAACTTGTTAATCCTACAGTAATTTCTAAATTATTATTTTATTCATTATTAGTTTACATTACTCTATAAATTTTTATCCCTAAACCCAAAAATAATCTTGTATAATCACTTTCAATGCAGCTCATACTTGCTTCGCAAGTTTGATATACTCTTTGCTTCGCAACTCGTATTCGATTACCAACATTGGTAACCACCATCGACAACCAAGTTATGACCAGTAGTATAACTGGAAGCCGATTCACTGGCCAAGTATAAGATAGACCCGATAAATTCTTTTGGTTCAGCCATTCTCTTCATAGGGATTTTCGATTCCCAAGCATTCTTCATTTCGGCGTCTTGACCAATGACGTTTTTGGTCAATGGAGTCAAGATATAACCAGGAGATAAAGTGGAGACTCTGATATTGTATTTGGCCCATTCACAAGCTAAAGATTTAGCTAAATGGATAACACCAGCTTTGGACATATTGTACATACATTGTGGTTGAGGGTCGTTAACGATGGAACCCGACATTGAGGCAACTAAAATGACGGAACCTTGTAATTTGTTAGCAATTAAAGGTCTGGCAAAAGATTGGGAAACGTATAAAGCACCCAAACCATTAACCTTCATTAAGGCTTCGGCGTTTAAAGCAGGGTATTCTTCTGCAGGATAATTTTCACAATAACCGGCAGTGTTAATTAAAACAGTAGCAATTTTTTCGTGGTGAGTATTAATAGCAGTGAAAGTTTCTTCAACAGATTCGGCATCACCAATGTTACAAGACCAAGCAGAGACTTTACCAATTGGGGAGGCACGGGCACCTTTTAATTCGGTTTCAGCCCATAACAATACATCTTTAGCGGCTTGTGTAGTTCTGTCTAAATTCATATCGACTAAAGCGACTTCAGCACCTTGGGCAACCAAAGCACGAGAAATGACTGAGGCTAAACCACCAGAACCACCGGTCAAAATGGCTAATTTTCCATCTAATCTGAAGGATGGGACAACGTTTTCGTAAGATAAAGACATGGTATATTAAATAGTATTATGGTTTCTAAAAATCTGATCATTGATGAATTATTGTGTTTATATAGTGATCAGTATTCCACCGGAGGCAGTTGAAAAAAAGAAACTGTCATCTCACCGAAAATTAAAAATAAAATAAAAATAAAAAAAAAAAAAAAGAATTACAAATTAAAAATTTAACAGGCGAGCCAGCTCAAAGATTGGCAAGAAATGATTTACCATTGACAATTGACAATTGCCAATTGCCCCTAACTTCTATACACTTACCTCCATCTCCAGGTAGACCATCACCAGCAACCTTCACCTTCACCACATTCCATTTTATTTGCTCCGAGAATTCACCCCACGGGTAAATTTCTCAAACTGAATTTTTTTTTTTTTTTCGCAGCTACAACTGATGACCAAATGGTTGCAAATTGTCAACAACGATGATCAAGTACATTTTCTACCAGCAATGACCCCTCTACTTTCATTACTAATACCAAACTAGTTACCTTTTACTACTATACCAACAACCTCATCTCGTCTCTGCCATCTCCGTCATGTATTCTGATGTAGCCATTTCAGGTATACGTGTGATTATGTAGGCGATGAGAATACGTTGAGTATGTTGTTTACGTGGTAGATAAGGTGGTTTGATCCCCGGCGTACATTGGTTTGTTGTTATATTTAGCTCTCCCTATTGTTTTCGTGGCTTGTCATTTTAATATCGCAAAATTGTGGTATAGTGTGGTGCCCGCCTGTAAATTGTGGGGAAGAAGCAGGGGTTAAAGTTAAGATTAACCTTGTCTCGCCCCATTAATTGGTGGTGATACGTGGCTTGTTTGTTCGAGACTACTCATCGCATTCTTTTACATCATGTAACATTATCACATTATCCGCCGACGGACGTTTGTTGCCTGGGTATTAGCTCCGTATGATGTGATGATATGAATTGTTTTTTTTTTTTGAAAAGTTCTTTTTTCTTCTATTTTTTTTTTATTTTTTTTTTTTTTGCCAAGTTTCAACGGTGTCTTATATTTGGGGGTTTTGTTGGGGGTTCTATTGGGGGTTTTATTGGGGTTTTGTTAGCTGTTTACAATGCTCTAGTAAGTATATAAGTATATTTGGTATTACCATTGTAATCTTGGCTCTATTGGATATCCACTGTTCAACCGCCAGGGTCGATTTCATCCATCCTCTATACATCCAGTGCTCAACCGCCTGGATCATTTTCACCCCGGCATTATCTCGGGATCGGAGTACTCTTATCTTTGATAGAAGTTCGACCAATACACGTTTATAGAAAATTATCCCCGCATATCAAGATAAAAAGAACTATCGATTTGTGGGATATTTTCTCCCCACACGTTTGTTTTCAAATATCCCCTAAACTTGAACCATGTGTCACCACTAGCCTTTACTTTGGTTTTAGAAGAATGTTTTGTAATTTAATTAATAAAGCTAAATATATTAGCATACTATTTACAACCACTTTTACTTTTATCAACAATATTACTACTAATATATCTTTACAAAGTTGAATATATCATATTTATTAGTTACATTTGTAGATATCAGCTAGGGCTAATAGCTTATATATGAAACGAAGGATATTTTTTTTACAACTGTCCTATATTGTTTTTATATATGTTGGCTAGAATATCAAATAGACATTTTCATTATTTTCTATAAATGCTAATTAATCGTAAACGTCTAATATCCTCCTTCCTAATTACTTCCCTTTTCCTCTTCATTACTTCCTGTTAAATCTTCACTACTTTTACTACTAGAGATATCATTTTCAATCTCTTTTTCTTCCAATTTGTTTGATGCCTGTAAGCGTTTCAAGTTTCGTGCATCTCTTTCGGCTTGTTTTTTGTCCATTCGTTTATTGGCCCAATTTCGTAATCTCTCCCCATATATCACACAAAACACTGGAAATGGTATACCTAATGCCAATGCAATAAATGCACACATGGTGTTACCCCATCCATAATGCAATTTGGCATACATTGGTGTAGCAAATAATGGGAAACTAAAACCAAATAATGATCTGAACACGGCTGCTGCTGCTACGGAACTTGCGGAATATCTATTATTCATCATGATTAAGTATTGCTGAATGGTATTGAAAACGGCAATTAGGGCAAAACCAAATATAGCCGAACCAATTGATGGCATAATCCAATGTAATTCCTTCTCAGCTGACCATCCATACCAGATTAATCCCACTGGAACAAATATCCCACTAGAAATCAAACATGGTAATCTATATTCCGGTTTGCTAACACCATTGTTTCTAGCTGTCATGATCGCCGCAACTTTATTGATAGCCCACGTCCAGAAAACTGTACCAATTGCAAGGCCAATTCCAAGTGGTATGTACATTAGTCCAGCAATTCCAATTGAAAATCCGTAAGTTCCTCTAAACACGGAAGGGAAAGTGACTAACATCAAATACATGAAGCCATAAACAAACGCCATGAATGAACCTAACCCAATAACCATAGGATGAGTCAATAATAATTTCAAAGGACGGGATATATCAACAAGAAGTTTCTCCCAGGCTGTTTCGCCATTGGCGATTTCGTAGATTGTATGAAGATGATCATTACCAGTCTCTTTTCTTAGTTTTTTAGCTTTATCCTTCAATAATTTTGGGGAGTAAGTTTCTTTGAAGAAGATTGTCCCAAACACTGCAACAAAGAAGTTCCAAATGGCTAATATATAAAAGACCCAAGGCCATTGTTTATGCTCAATGACAAATGAGGAAATAATTGGTGATAAAATAGGACCTAGCGATGGGGCTAGGGAATAGACCGAGATGGCGATACTTCTCTGCTCGTCACTCCACAAATCAGCCAATGTGCCTGCTCCGACATTCAATGGAGCACATCCACCTAGTCCTCCCAAAAATCGAAAGACACATAACTGGACTGGAGTTTTGGCAAACCCACACGCCAAATTGAAAATAAACGCAATCCAAATCGAGATATTTAAAACTGGTCTCCTACCAATTGAATCTGATTCTGAAAGTGGGGCGATAATCAAAGGGCCTACGGCCCAGGCTAAAACCATAATTGAAGTTGAAAATGATTTCATAAATGACGAGTTCATTCCTAAATCGTCAGCAATGAAATTCATGGCTGGAGAAGCCACTGATGATGACATTGGTGAAATCAAAGTATAAAATGCAACTATACCAGTTTGGAATATTTTTTGATTCATTGACCAATTTCGAGGATGTTCTGGATCATCTTTGCCGTCCCATACCACCAATTCCGGATCTATAGTGCAAAATTCGTCACCATCATCCTTCACAGGAACTGGAATATCGGCAATATCTTTCGAATATATATCGTCTGGTAAAGTTCCAGGTAGATTGTCGTTTGAGTGCACTTGTGCAACCCTATTACTTAATGTGGTCAAAACAGTTCCCTTTGTACTAGTCCTTCGTAATCTTATATCATTGGGGGCCATATCTCCATAGATATCTTGCACCAGGTATGCTGTCGCTTGACGTGACAATGTACCACCAGTCTCTAGACTCCCGATCGATTGTTGTCTATCTCGTAAACTGGGAACCCCATCGTATGGGACTGGGTCATTATTGGATCTGGATAATAGCCCCGAACTATTAGAATGTGTACTTGCGGAAGACATGTTTGCTAATTTGAGTCATTTTAGAATCGAATTTCTTTATATTCCATCTGCATTGAAAAATGTCCCGATGCGGCATCAACTTCCACGACATTTCTTAATTGTTCTACTCCACACCTTCGCCACAGCTTGAATACTCCAAAAAGAGGTTAGTATCTCGTGATAACAATATAGGTTAGCAAGCTATCTTACTATCTTACTATCTTATTATTCGTCAATCCTCACTATTTCACCTATAACAGTGTTTTCATGATTCACGGATACCAACAATATTTTCCAGGGGTGCGGCAAGCAACGGCTAACTTCGTTTAACTTAGTTTTATTTGTATGCACTACCAAATATGGAATCAGATATACTAAACCTGAATAACCCTGTTCTAAACTAAACTGATCCTTGAGACACTATAGCAACTAGTAAGGTAATTGAAAATTAGGTGAAAACCTACTAAGAAGTATCATAATGTTTTCTATAACTAATTAAGTAAACACCGCGATTAGTAACTAACAAGTTTAGATGAAATCACAAGAATAACCGGCACCTAGTGGTACTTTATAGTGCAAATATTTCCCCACAAGGGATAATATTTGTGTCAGACCACTTACAACATTTTGATTATTATTGTGTTCAGGTGTAATAAGATAAAGTGTAAATATTACCGCATTTTAGAAAGATCTCCACTCTGGCAACACTTGTAACAAGATTTGTTCAACGGTGGATCAACTTAACAAAAGAAATAAGAGCCTTTCACGACACTAACGGACTGGTTTTGATTTGGATCGAATCAAAGTTGCGAATTCTCATTGGCGAATTAGTAAATTTAAAACTTCTAATATTTACCTATAAAATACAAATATGTATCAACGAGGCATTATTTTGGGCTGCTCAAGCAATAAATTCTAATGGTGATATAATGAACTGACCTGATTCACATCAGGAAAAGATATATCCAAAAAAACAACTAAGACATACAGGAGTAAATAATTCACCAAGTCGTACTGAAAATTCTACTGAGTGAACCAAATAGTACAAATAAGCTTAATATAGCTGTGTTCAATGATACCAAATGTTCTACACCATCGTTGCATATTTTCCTTCTTATTAATCACAATTCTTCTCCAGTAATAACTTTGTAAGTTGATAGGTTGTAGATTGGGAAGATATTGCTGTGGAATTTAGGAGTGGTAGAGTTTAGACTTTGGAGATACTTTGGTTGAAACCATTTGCAGCATTGAAATTATGCATCTGGCGGAGATTGCCAAATATGTATTTATTGGCTAATTTGTTAACCCCGCAAAAAAAATTGAGTTTAAATCCGATTTGGGAAAATGTCGTATAATATTTAAAGTTTAACTATAACATCAATTCTTGGTTAGAATCGGTGCTATTAGTACACAAAGAATTTACCTTAGCCTACATTGGGTTTCTTTTAAGTTTTTATTGTTTTTATACATGTTATATCAAAT
Organism: Candida sp. Y128-05E; assembly: GCA_037042355.1. Lineage (NCBI taxonomy): Eukaryota > Fungi > Ascomycota > Pichiomycetes > Serinales > Debaryomycetaceae > Candida > Candida sp. Y128-05E. The sequence goes on along the minus strand of JAXQKE010000115.1, from coordinate 17,147 downwards.
AGATTCGTTATTTCCCTATAGAAGCTAAATAAACGAAACATGTATGCAAATTAATGATTTCCCTCTTCCTCCCTACTTCTCTTTTCCTCTTCATTGCTTCCTGTTAAATCTTTACTACTTTTACTACTAGAGATATCGTTTTCAATCTCATTCTCTTCCAATTTGTTCGACGCCTGTAAACGTTTCAAATTTCGTGCATCTCTATCAGCCTGTTTTTTATCCATTCTTTTATTAGCCCAATTTCGTAATCTCTCCCCATATAGCACACAGAACACTGGAAATGGTATACCCAATGCCAACGCAAGAAATGCACACATGGTGTTACCCCATCCATAGTGTAATCTTGCATACATTGGTGTAGCAAATAATGGAAAACTGAAACCGAATAAAGATCTAAACACGGCTGCTGCTGCAACAGAACTAGCCGAGTATCTATTATTCATTATAATTAAGTATTGCTGAATGGTATTGAAGACACATATTAACGCAAATCCAAATATAGCCGAACCGATTGCTGGCATAATCCAATGTAAATGATTCTGGGCTGACCATCCATACCAGATTAATCCCGCTGGAACAAATATCCCACTAGAAATCAAACATGGCAATCGATATTCTGGCTTGCTAACACCATTGTTTCTAGCTGTCATAATCGCTGCAACTTTATTAATAGCCGGTGTCCAGAAAACGGTACCTATGACAACACCAATTCCTAATGGTAAATACATTAATCCAGCAATTCCAATTGAAAATCCGTAAGTTTCTCGATATACTGTAGGGAAAGTTACCAACATCAAATACATAAAGCCATAAACGAAAGCCATGAATGAACCTAAACCAATAACCATCGGATGGGTCGTTAATAATTGCAATGGACGGGATGTTTCAATGAGAAATTTCTCCAAGGCTGTTTCTCCATTAGCGATTTCGTAAATTGTATGAAGATGAGAATTACCAGTTTCTTTTCTCAACTTTTTAGCTTTATCCTTTAACAATTTTGGAGAATAAGTTTCCTTGAAGAAAATTGTTCCGAACGCTGCCACAAAAAAGTTCCAGATGGATAATACAAAGAAAACCCAGGGCCAGCTTTTATTTTCAATGACAAATGAGGAAATAACTGGTGATATAATTGGACCTAGCATCGGGGCTAAGGAATACATACACACAGCAATACTTCTTTGCTCGTCACTCCACAAATCAGCCAATGTGCCTGCTCCCACATTCAATGAAGCACATCCACCTAGCCCTCCCAAAAATCGAAAGACACAATACTGGACGGGAGTTTTGGCGAACGCACAAGCCAAATTAAAAATGAATGCAATCCAGATCGAGATATCTAAAACTGGTCTCCTACCAATTGAATCCGATTCTGAAAGTGGGGCAATAATCAAAGGGCCTATGGCCCAGGCTAATACCATGATTGAAGTTGAAAAAGCTCTCATAAATGAAGTGTTCATCCCCAAATCCTCAGCAATGAATGTAATTGCCGGAGAAGCCACTGATGATGACATTGGTGAGATCAAAGTGTAAAATGCAACTATAGCACTTTGAAATACTTTTTGTTTTGTTGACCAATTTCTAGGATGTTTCGGATCATCTTTGCCATCCCATACCACCAATTCTGGATCTATAGAACTAAATTCATCCCCATCGTTTTTCACTGGTACTGGAATATCAGCAATATCTTTTGAATATATATCATCGGGCAATGCACCAGGTTGATCGTCTATTGATTGTACTTTCGCAACCCTATTACTTAATGTGTCCAACACAGTTCCCTTTGTACTAGTCCGTCGTAATCTGATATCATTTGGAGTCATATCTCCATATATATCTTGTACCAGGTATGCTGTCACCTGACGTGATAATCCAGTTTCTAGAGTCCCGATCGATGGCTCTCGATCTCGTGTAGTGGGCGCACCATTGTATGGAACTGGATCATTATTAGATTTGGAAGATAGCCCTGAATGGGTACTTGTTGAAGACATGTTTAATACTTTGAGCTAATTGAAAATGGGGGGAATTGATTCTCTTTATACTCCATTAAACAATGTGTTAATGTTGCATCACCCTACCACGAGATTTCTATGTTCCACACCTTTGCCACAGCTGGAGCACTTTAGTTTTTCCAGATAACGGCGTATGCTAGCATCCTGACTTGCCGTCTCACTATTGTTTATCACCACTGCTGTGCCGATAGCATTGTCTGGAAGATGTCATGAACGGATACTTGAGATATTTTCCAGAGGTGCGGCGCAGTGATAACGGAGACTCGGCGGGTACAGTTCGGATCGACTCAACTTTAAATTATCATTGGTGTATATTACACTAGGATATATACAATAGTACAAGGCGTATTTTACAGGCTAGCACACATAAAACTGTCTACTTGAAGTATACATTGCTACTGGTGCGTCTTTTTCTCGTTTCTTGGTCATGTAAGTCTTCTTGACTGGTGGAAACGTCTTTTGTTTGGTTATGGTGGGCACCGTGGGGAAAATACACGACATTGATGGGTGGTAAGTAGTAGACTTTCGAGATGGGGAAGTATTTGTACTTGTTGACTCCAGTCAAGTCAATTTGTTGGTTCGTAGTGTTGTATGCTAAAGGAGATTGTTGCATAGTATTATTATTGGGAGCCAGTTCGTCTTCATCTGGTTCGGGTTCGTTTTCATCATATGGCGCGGGATCTTCTTCGGCGTCTGCGTCCTCGTCTCCGTCTTCCCCTTCATCCGCATCCCTTCCCTGGCTACCGCCTGTACCTCCGTTTTCTTCGTCATCATTATCATCATCGTCAACATCATCATCATTATCAGCATAATCATCGTCATCAACATTGTCTCTTGAAGCTAATTGGAAAGATTTTTTCGAGGTGTTGGATCTTCCTTTGATCAAGACATCTTTTCTTTCGGCATAGAAATGGGGATTCCTGCCCCTGACTATAATAGGTTCCGAGATTAGTTCTGCCAATGTAACTTCATTATTATCTGCGTTGGAACCATTCAATCCATTATTGAATTCATCATCGACATAATCATCATAGTATAAATCGGCCACTGCCGCCGACAATTTAACAATCAAGTGGTAATAATTCTGGAAAGTCAAACTACCATTGTTGGGGGTTGCTTTTTTGAATTGTAATTTTTTAATTACGAAATATTTATTGATGGCTCCCTGGTCGATATTTTCATCTAGCAAGAAAATATGTTCTGGCTTAACAATCTGGGAGAAGACGATATTGTCCTCGTCTGGAGTCGATCTTCTATCCTTTGTAGTGGTTGTGGTGGTACCATCTTTTTTTGAAGTTGATGATTTGATGAAGATGGGCACTGTAGTTTTATGTGACCGGGTTTTGGCCATGATTTCTAATTTAAAGTACTTGATGACTCTGGTGATTGTATAGCCATACTCACTGGTCTGTAAACGTAATATCTTATTGTTGTTGGATGTGTGTAGACCTGATATATTCATATCAATAGATATTTGAATGTAATTTCTTCTATAACACGAGATTACCTGAGGATTTTGATTTTTGGGGATCGCATCGATTTGAGCTTGGTCCATGCCTCCGCCATTTTTGGTGAGAATATAATTACAATTTTCATGATCGTTGGTTAAAAATTTACCATTCAAAAACCCATTGAACCCAATTGTCACTGGATTATTACTTTTATCAACAATAGTGAAGTTATTGACTTGAGGCACTTTTTTCAAATCTAATAATCGTTTCAATTGTTTACTATTATAATTAATAATAAAGTCCATTGTTTTCAATTCTCGTTTTCTAGTTTTAGCCTTCTTCTTTGGTGGTTTTACTGACTTTTCATTTGCTGGCGTTGGGGTTTTGGATAATGGATCTTGCAAGTTCATTGATTGTTCATTCAAATCATTGTTTCTGGCAGGATAGCAATGATTATTATATGTTAACTGACGAGTAGCTTCAACAGGAACAAAATTGGCATAGTGATGATGACTGGGATATGAATTCTGATACATAGTGTCGTATGGCTGTATATGGTTATGGGAATATTGTTGCAAATTATGAGACGATCCTAGTGTCGATATTGGTTGGTTGAAATTTTGTTGTTGATAATAAGGGTTCATCCCTATTTGCTGGTTGTTGTTATTAGGATCTGCAGATCCCGCCCCTTGGTTCTGACCATTATTATTATTACCATCTGCTTTATAACTAATGAATTGGTTATTTGACAAGAAGTTGTTGAAGTTGTTAAACGATTCTTGGGGTACATTGTCGAAATCGTCGATATCCAATTCTCGTTTAAAGGAGTCTGTGTTCAGGTGCAAGTCTGGCAAGAAGAGCATAGACAAGTCGTCCACTATTCTGTCCTTCTCGTTCATCGTCCGAGCATTCGTTTGACCTGTAAATATATAAACTGTAGATATTCCCGTGTATATTTATAATTAATTTTATGCTTGTCAGTTAGCTGGAAAAGCAAAATAATTGCGTAAGATCAAATGCAGACATTTTTTTTTCAAGCGCCAATTGAAAAAGCCACTCAAACATCAGACACAAACAACAATCGTCTCTCTGCAAAGACAAACGCATCAAGCTCTTCAGGGATTGGTGTCACTCTCAGCTGCATCCATTATTCTTTTCCACAATCACCGGCAAATAATAAACCCCCCCATTGTGAGAACAATCTTTAATTCCCCTTTAGGCAGTAAAACAGGGTGGATGGTTTTTAACTATTGCTAGAAATCATAAACCTTCGACATCATCCCATTTCAACTCCTTCATTGTTGGGTCATATATTATCACCGCCAATCCTTTGTGTCATTTCATCTCTCTTGGTGTCTATATTTTCTCGTAAACCACATTGCCAATGATCGTCAATTCTAGGCGGTTGCTCCTACATGAAAATAATTGCCAATCCTCATACTTATCTCCTTTGCGTCAACTTTAATTGACTTTTTTCCATTCTACTAGTGTATATTTGTTGTTGTGGAGATACAGAGTCGTGTTTCATCTATTTCACTCAACATTATATTATTCAATATTATTCGATATTTTCGTATTATATTATTAGTATTGTTATGCCATATGGGCGAAGTGGTCAATCTGACATATACTTATCTCGTCAATTCCTCATGTATTGAACATGTCTATTTGAAATTCTGATTGTTCTTACTACATCCGAGTCCACTATACATCCGATTGCCTTCGGCTACTCCTGATTGTAGGGGAGTAGCGGTACTGTCAGATGAAGCGATTACTAAAATTAAGTAATAAAATATTCTTGGTTGTTTATTATTAGCTGTAATTTAAATAATGATAAATATCCCTAACACGTTTGGCAAAACTTTATAGCCTACTGGTTAACACTAATATGATTAAGACCACGATTGCTAGTTATGGGGAAGCTTTTTATTTGGCCTGGGCAAATAGACAAATAATAACTCCATGTGGCAAGTTTAGCCATGGCGCCGATCTTTACATCGAATGGTCTTTTCCAGAAGGTGTTTCTAAAGATAAAATAATAAAGTTTTTTTTGTTAATAATAAAGTTTCTTGTTCAAGATAATACAGATAATAAAGTTTTTTGTTCTATTTATACAAAGCCAACAAACTAATTGTTTCCCCTGATAGTTGTAATCTTGTTTGGTACCAAATACGAATGAAACAAAAGAGATCTTATCATGATCATAAATCTTAGTTGTCTCGCTAGTCGCGTTCTCGTCAATACATTGCTTTTGTAGAATATTGACTTGCATAAAGATCACCTCAAGAAAAACCCATTAATTTGACAACTGGGTTCTACTAGTCTGTAGGAGGGTTCTACAAATGGATTTAAGGATTATTTCGAGCCGACATATATTTTTCTAGCGAAAGTGTCACTACTCACGACCATGACTAAACTTTACTAATCTATTGTCTTCAAATGTGTCGGTGTAAAATATTCTCTTTTGCATGAACAACAACGCAGACAGAATAACTGAGAATGTGATAAACACATGTTGAATAAGAATATAACAATTCTCAACAATACCCAGATTCATAAATATAATCTCATGGGGCAGGCAAGCGAAATCTATTGATAAATCTACAAATCTCCCATTTTGAGATTTTTTGCGGGTTTTCATTGCATAAATGGTGCTGGAATCAAACATATAAACAAGTTGGAAAAAGTATCTTCTTTATTGACTGGATTAAACGTCAGGAGTATGATTGTTAAACGAAGTTCGGTTACAATAACAGGGCTCTTCGCTTAAAAACATCGTTCATGGAGTGCTACTTATTGAGATTAGAGAAATAATGATATTTACTGCGAATTGAAACCGAAGATTTTTAGACCCCTTCTAGATCACAAAGCTTGGTCGTCACTGCAGAAAGACTTGGCCATTATTCACTTCAAAATAAAAACGACTGCGAATTTTTTCATAATATTATGCAAAAAATGGAATTAAGGCTTTGTGAAATTGGTAATGATACTGAGCTTATCTGCTTCTCTACTTTAGGTTCTTCGGTCGCTTTTTCCTTCATTTGTTGGTGTTTGATATTTCTCGTGGTTGCTTACCCCATGAAAATTGAAATTGCGCGAACTTGCCCAGTTGAGAAATTTAATTCCGCCACCAAGTTTCAATATAAAGCGGAATTTTGTCAACTTTTCATATTTTCCAGCTAAACAACAATGATTCAAGAGATATTTGCTGTGGAACAGTATATGGACAAGTATGAAACTGCTATAGTTCACAATATGGGTGAAACATGTTGTGATTCTATTTCAATCAACGATATAATTGAAATGGGTTCCTTAGATAAGCAACAGGTTTATGAAAAATTGCTGAATATGAAGTTAACTTATGGCCATATTACTGGTTCTCCCGAATTGAAAGCAGGAATTTGCAAATTGTATGAGACAGCAACTCCAGATAAACTTGTGGTTACAAATGGTGCCATTGGAGCTAATTTCTTAGCGTTATATTCGATTGTATGTCCCGAAGATACAGTAATTGTCATTCAACCTACGTATCAACAATTATCATCGGTTCCTAAAATGTTTGGTGCAAAAGTTATTACTTATGATTTGCAATTTTCAGAAAACTTTTTACCAAATTTAGCTGATTTGCAAAAGTTGTTCGAACAACATTCACCTAAATTGTTGATCTTCAATAACCCCAATAACCCATCGGGTGCAGTTGCCCCCGATTCGTTAATGAAATCTTTGGTAAAACTTTGCCAGAACAATGATACTTATCTTTTATGTGACGAAGTTTATCGACCATTGTACCATAATATCGCCGATCAGCCAAAATCGGCTTTGGATTATGGGTATGATAAAGTCATTGTCACGAGTTCCATGTCCAAAGCTTGGTCGTTGGCCGGGATCAGATTAGGTTGGATCATTGTCAATGATAAGGCGATAATTGACGACTTATTCAATAAGCGTCATTATAATATCATTTCAATTTCCATGGTTGATGATTACATTGCCACATTGGCGTTGCAAGTTTGCCCCAAGATTTTATCAAGAAATGAACAATTGTGTAATACAAACCTCCAAATTTTACAGGATTTTATCGATAAATATCCCGAAACTTTCTCCTGGGTTAGACCTACTGGGGGGTCTACTTGTTTTATTAAATTAACTAATGTAAAATCTCAAGACTTTTGTATTGAAATGGCAGAAAAGTACGAAACTTTAATTGTTCCTGGTGAAGTGTTTGAAAGACCGGGGTATATTCGAGTTGGGTTTGGTAATTCAACAATAAATATTATCAATGGATTGAAACAAATTGAAAAGTATTTACAAAATAAAAAATAAAAAAATATAATACAAATCCGAAGGGTCGGAATTTTCGGTAATTTATATAGCATTTGGTTAATTATATAAAAAATTCCCGATAGATAAACAAAAATATTATAGTATATACATTATTCCTAAGCTTGTGTAATATAACTTGAACGACATTAATTAATAGTTATACAGTTTCAAACTGTGCTTGCAACGGTCCCTTCCGAGTAGATCTCTTCAATCACATCGATGTGTTTCTCTGTCTAAGCGAGCCTTAAACTCCGCAAAAAATATTTTACTTCATCACGGTAGCTATGGCATTGTACATGTCATCGGAAACAGCCCGATGATGTAGCAAAAAGCGCAATTGGTGAAGATGCAACCAAAAATCAAAATAGAAGAATCAGAAAAAAATATTCTCAACGTCCGTTTATTATTAGCATCTGACCCAGCCACTATGGTTCAACAAAGTTGACCATCAATCGTTAAACTTTTGCAGGATTCTTTTCCAATGGCACTTACTATAAACGATGGTATACTGTATTCCTCTATATGATCCATGGTAAATTTTCAAATACACTGTACAATAATAATTGTGATCGCGTCAAATATTTTCAACTACTTAGAATTGCAATTTTTATCAATCAATCATAGCCTCCCTGGGATTAGTGCCGTTAGGGTGTTACTATCTAATCCTCTAAAAGACTTCTTAATCGTGGATGCAAAAAAATTATTTCTTTCGGATCGACAGGTTAGCCAAGGTCTCAAAACTGAGAATTGAAACCTCTAATGTAAGCAGTTCAATCAAAATCATTGATAGTAATTCAAAGATATTTGAATTCTCTTTGGTGAAGGTTTTTAGATCGTGTGCCGCTTGTCTAGTTTTTTCATTAACCCATCGTACCTTCGATTTTTTGCGCATACCTTTGCATTTGAAATGAGGTCATACCCTAAGGTTTCGTCTTTGACTATTAAGTAGCTATAGAATTGTCTACATCTGTATCCATTTAACTCAATGCATTCTAGAGAAAGAAGATTAAAAGACCTCTTTTTTTTGGTGGTGACTAAGTTTTGGTTTACCGTAAATCTATATATTTGTACAAAAAATTGAAGAATTGAAAAATTGAAAATTGACGAATTCAGAAAAGCATACGATGTAAACATCAAAAATGCACACAAAGTAAATTAAATAGGCATATCTATCATCTAAAACACTTCCTACACGCTTATACCCCATGAGCCACTCTAAATCATCAAATCCATTAAAAGTACATTTTTTCCAACCATGCGAGTCGAACCGAGATCCAACTAAATGCAATGTGGAAAATATCTCTCCACATCAAGCGATGAGTTAAACAATATTAAGCATTAATATTATTACCCATGAGTGCATTACACACGGGGCATGAACCTTAACCCAAGCAAACTGACGTTTCCCCCTACTTTTAATACAAGAGACGTTAGCTATAAATAGAAGTAGCCACTAAGAAAGCCGTGCGATATTCTCGATTTATTCACAAGATGACGAAATGACGTACACAAATAAAAACGGGCACGATACGACATGAATCGAGGGGCTTTCATCGTATTGAAAAATTTCGAATCGGGTTTAGCTAGTATAGGAAAATAAAATCTATTTTTAGTAACTATTAAACAACAACAAAATCACTGCTGGTGAAAGATGGTTTAGATTACCAATGCACTATTTATACTTGGCATTCTCCCTCTTTACGAAACCTCCTCTTTGATATTTTTACCGTCAATTACGATCGCTTTTAAAAATCAGTGAAATTTTTATTTTCATTGAGCGCAATCTCCATTTCTAATCCTTGCTTAAATCTATTTCCACAGGTTTTTACAGACACACCATGTCAGAGTATCAAGGAAGAACCGTAAATAAGGTCTACAACCAGGACTTCATCATTGACAAGTCTTTCAAGATTGTCAAGGAATTGGGCCACGGAGCTTACGGAATCGTATGTTCAGCTAAGTACGACGATGGATCTGGTATTTCGAACCAGACCACAAATTCTGCTACCGATGGAAGCTTTGTTGCTATAAAGAAAATCACCAATATTTTCAGTCGGAAAATCTTGTGTAAACGTTCCTTACGTGAATTGAAATTGTTACAATTTTTCAGAGGACACAAGAATATCACTTGTTTATACGACTTGGATATTGTACCTCATCCTTTGACGGGAGAATTCAATGATATTTACTTATATGAAGAGTTGATGGAATGTGATATGCATCAGATTATTCGCTCGGGTCAAAATTTGACTGACTCTCATTTCCAATCGTTTGTCTACCAAATATTATGTGGGTTAAAGTATATCCATTCGGCTGATGTCTTGCATCGTGATTTAAAACCGGGCAATTTGTTGGTCAATGCTGATTGTGAATTGAAAATTTGTGATTTCGGGTTGGCGAGAGGGTTTTCTGAAAATCCCGAACAAAATGCTGGGTTCATGACAGAATATGTCGCTACAAGATGGTACCGTGCCCCGGAAATCATGTTGAGTTTTACTAATTACACCAAAGCTATTGATATTTGGTCAGTAGGGTGTATTTTAGCAGAATTATTAGGAGGGAAACCTTTATTTAGAGGTAAGGATTACGTCGACCAATTGAATCAAATTTTATTGATTATCGGTACTCCAAAAGAATCAACTTTGACTAAAATTGGCTCAGTAAGAGCCCAGAATTATGTTAGATCTTTACCATTAATGAAACGGGTACCTTATAGTGAGTTATTCCCCCAGGCCAATCCGTTGGCCCTCGATTTGTTGGAAAAAATGTTGACTTTGGACCCTTATCAAAGAATCACCGTAGAAGAAGCTTTGAATCACCCATATTTAGCTATTTGGCATGACCCTCAAGACGAACCGGTGTGCCAGGTTAAATTTGATTTTAAATCTTTTGAAACCGTTGATTCCATTGATGAAATGAAACAATTAATCATTGAAGAAGTTAAAAATTTCCGAGAATTTGCCAGAAAACCAATAGAGCAACAACAAATCCAATTGCAAGAACAAATTCAAAAACAACGCCAGCAAGAAGAAGATGAACGTAAACAAGAACACGAAAGACAACAGTTTGAGCAGGCTCAACAAGCACATGCGCAGGCACAAGCACAAGCACAAGCACGTCAGCAACAAATTCAACAAAATAACATCATAATAGACGACCAACAAAACAATCAACAACAATTCATCACCTCGATTTATCATCAAAACCTGACACCATCCACTGCAGTTAACACTTCAAATATTTCTGGTACTGTTGACGAGTTTATCGTTCCCAAACCACAAGAATTAGACGATTTCACATTTAACAATCAACAAGTTTATCAAGATAATTTCAACATAGGCAATATGGGTCAAGATGACTTATTCCGTTTAGAAGAAGATTTAGGATTTGGATTGGATGGAACAATGTATTACAACAACCAATAACTTCCCTTACACATTCACTAGCATTTTTCTTCTCATGTATTTAATTGAATATTATGGTTAATTCAATTTATTGTGTTTTCACACACTTATGGATGCTCACAACAGGGGCCTCCATTGTTTTGACAATCGATCTAACATTTTTGCATCTCTTTCTACTAGAGTATATAACTTTTATCAACATCTGCATTTTCATATATAACTACGTTTGTTTGTACTTCTATCCGTTCTATGCTAAGAGCTCATATAATTTTTCAACTTTCCTATACTCTCATTATTTCGTACCTAAAAATATCCCCGCTTTTACCAAAGCACCAGAAATAATTATCTTCCAAGTGAAATCCATCGATTTTTCCATCTTTAATATAATAACTCAAATCCAAACTTAACAAAGGAATCTCTATTGATGGAACTAGCTTATCATCGATACTGGGGTGAATTAAAAGATTCTCTTTTGTTGGAAAGTTTTTATAATGCCTTTTCACTCTTAAATCAAATAATGATTTATAAATTGAAATCACAATTTCATTTTGAGAATTAGAGCTTTCAATATTAGTGTCACAAACATTTGGAGATCCACTCAATATTGTGTTCATACTAGTACTACCACCAATACCAGTATTGAGGTAACCATTCAACCCTTCATCATGATAAGACCTTGATGCTTGCAAAAACACACCAGCATTGGTCGCAGCTATTGCTTTCTTAGCTATTGGACTTGGACTACGATGTACACTAATAACTGACGGTTGTTTTCTATGTTGCATCGATCTTCTTCTTCTTTTTTCTTGCTCCGTCTGAATTGGCGGTCTATTAATTTTAGCTTTTGGCAATGCCCGGTAATCAAATTCCCAAATAATAACTTTACCATCAAACCCACAACTAATTAATTTATACAAACAATCAGGAACAAATTCAATTTGATAAACCGAATTAGTATGTCCTTTAAATCTACCCACGATTTTTATGTCTTTGATCAATGGTGGAATGTTCCTTCCTCCTGAACCTCTATGACTAGACACACTGTTAACTGTTCCACTTCTGGAGCGTCTCCCTCTCAAACTAGTTTGTGAAACCAAATTTTGATTCAGAGATGACGTATCATCTTTCTTTTTCAATAATCCACTGACATTATAATAACTCATTTTAAACATTTCGATTAAATCACCACTTCCAACAACGACAAGAAATTTAAAGTCAGGTGAAAATTGAATAGCACTGATACCATCATTAAAATAATTTGAGATAATATCAGTAACTATTGAATTATTTTGAATATCATTCAGAGCATAATTTTTATCGAAAGTAAACATTAAATCAATAAATTTAACAAATCCATCTTGCAGGGAAATAGCCAAAATCATGGGATTTAAATGTTCCAATTGAAACGAATCTTTGGTTTTATTACTGAAGGGTAATGTAGATGCGATTGAGGTGACTGCCTTGTGACTTAACTTGAAATGTCCAATGATCAAATCGTCATCATGTTGCTGATTAAGGGTACTTAAATCGAATTTCTTAAAGAAGGTGATTTTTGAATCCTTGCCAACGACTTTTTTAACATAATTCAGTTGATTGGGAGATTCAGAGCTCGAAGGATTGAGAATCAAGACTTCACCATTCGCGAGCCCACAGCAGACTAAATAATGGTAGCTGGGATGGTAAAATGGTTCTATACAAGTGATACAAGAATTCAAGTCATTGATTTTGATTAATTTATACGTTAATTCGATTGAATTGATCAATAAAAGGTCACCATTATCAAAACCAATAAAAATCAAGGGGAACAACGCGTGTAAACTGGTGATATTCTTTTGAAATTGTAATCGCAACATTGGTTGTTCTATAGTTTTACCAGTTTCGTTCTCAGGTTCGACAAAGGGGTAGATTGATTTTGAGTCATGAATACCTTTAGAATAAAGGTATTGGGACTGGTGATTTAAGCCCAAAATATTCAAGATATTGATATTAGCCGAGATGATTAATTTCTTAGAATTATTCAACTTGGTTTCGTAATCCAGACATTCCAAGATATCAAATTCATTGATTGGGTTTGTGAATTTCAAATCTTGAAATGGGGACTCACCAACATTAATAATCTTGGTCAAACAACCACTTACGGTAGTTTTCATGGGATCATGATTCAACGGATTTAAATTGGCTCCAATTTGAATATTTTCCAAATTTTTATGTAAATGGGAAACTCGAGAAAACAAATAATTGATATGATATGGGATTGATACATAAGTCGTAGACTCCTGCTCTGTCAACGGAGGTCTGGCAATATTCAAATAATACGGTTGTAATTGGGCAAATGAATTGGGAGCAAATGGCCAATTGATTTTCTTGAATGGGTTGGATAACGATGAATTTGACGATGACGCCTCATGAGTCTGTTGTTCCTTACTTTCAATCTCGAAATGTATATTATCTGCTAAGTAGGAATGACCAGGATAGACCGTAGTTAAGAATGGTTGGGCCTGAGGTAATTTGGAATCTGGAATTATCAACAGGGTCATAATGATTGACAGTTTTAATTTTTCAAACTCGTGTTTAATTTGTTCTGTTTAGGTTAATACAGATTCTATAAGTGCTTCTACACCTTATTATGCTTTACCACAGCTAATTGTACTAGAATAAGCCCCAATGATCCCCAACAATAACTTATGGTGATCTTGCGCTTCAAAATTATTTTGGGTTATCTCCGGAGTTCATATCCAGTTTCAAGCTCCTAAGCGCCATACATTTTTGAAAAGTATTTATATAGAATGAAATCACTTAGAGAAGATGACAAATAGCATCTACATTTGACATACATTGCAATTAATGCCACCCACTTTTCCCGAACTTGAAAGCGTTACTAAATATGGTACTCGCAACACCAGTGTAGTATCTAATCAATCAGATAATTCCATGCTAAGTGATTATGAAATATTCAAATTAAGAAGAAGAACGAATGGAGTACAAACGGTTAAGCAACAGGATTCTCGATTAAAATCGTCTATATATGAAGATGCCAATGATACATTTGCATCAAAAGATAGTCCACCAGACTCAATACGAAGCTTTGGCAGTGACCATTCAGCGACATTTGATATGCTCAATGCTTTCGAACTCACCAATGTTGATACGAACAAGATTAATCTTACAAATCAAAAGAAACCGTCGTTGAGCCGTAAATTGAAATCGATGTTAGGAATATCAACCAAAGACAAACAGTACAAACCACAGTATAATTCACAATGCAAAACTCAATACAAACCGCGATACAACCCACAATGTGCTCAAAGAGGTTCAAGCCACTATACTCCTTCGACAATGTCTACTGTTTCGGCGCCAACTTTGGATTTTGGTAGTAGATTATCTCGATTCAGTACCCAACATACTCGAGTAGCCACTGACTCTATCTTTGGGTACCCGTCTACGGCTCCTTCAATAAAATCTGTCAGTACTTTACTACATTCTACAAAGGTCAAAGGTAAAAAGTAAATCGCTTATGATGTTTGGAAAAGGGGGTCTTAAAAGAGAAACATCAAAACAATACCTGTCAACTTAGGTTATATGACCTTCCTAATCCAGGGTTTCAAGGTTTGATCTACTAAAATTGTTTAATGTGATACATACCCTGAGGCTTTATCGAACGTGGTATATCGAGGCAGGTGGTTGCACTGAGCCGCACTGAGCCGCCTACAAAGTTTAATCAAGAAAGGTACGATCGTCAATATGGGGGAAAAATGAAAAGCTAGATTGAACTATATTGACATATACGAAACATGGGATACTAGTAGAATATCGCTAATGTAATATATTCATTTGATGGTTCTGTTTATCGCTAATGATGAATCAAATACTTACAGGAATTCCACATTTGCAAATTTTTTTAATGCTAACCATGTAACCGCCAGAAGTATTTAGACGCTGAGTATTTGTGTAATAAATAATTGAAATTATGTACGATGTTACGAATAGACTATGATGGTAATTGTTTACTACCATGGGCTATCGTAAGTCCCCTACCCCTCATCGCCTCTAAGTACGTGCCAGCCTGAATCGTAACGAACGATCATACTAGTACAGATTAGCAAATAACGCACAAGATAATAAAATAGAGTAAAATATAGTACAAAAATATTAACCATGGTGTATAAAATAAAAGAACGAATACTATAGGTTTTGATTGGTAGTCATTTTATTTTTTCTCCGATATCAATATTACCACATTTTACCTAACAACCAAAGCCAGCTTCGATGATACTAACACAATAACAGAAGTATCCACCCCATTAGATTAATCGAAGATGACTCTTTGCTTTGGTATCATTATCGCTTATCGAATTGGTGGAGCCAGTCGTTTATTGTTTGCAAACCAATATACAGATTGTATTATATAGCTAATAAATAGTTAATTTGAGATCGGAATTGGACGAGAGAACAATGTTAGGGTACCAAGAGAAGAGATAGACTAAGTTCAGATAATCCAGATGGCGTATTAATATCTTATTTTTCTAAGGTAGTTGTTATTAGACTCAATTAGAGGAAATCACACTGATTTGCCAAAACTACAAGATTCTATAAAAGTTTAGAAATGGAACTTCGACCTTCCATACACATTCTCCAAACTTCTAATACATTCCACAACTTTTTGTTCAGCAATTCAGATTTTAGGAACTTAGAAAATTTCGTTTTGACACAAATCACTTGCATATTCGCTTGCATTAGCAGTTTTTTGTTTTTGTTATTTAGAACTCGAACCTAGGTGAAATACTAAACTGAACATCTAGATGACAACTATGCTCTTAGTTTCCCAATCAATAGCATCGATAGTTGAATTTAGGTGTTTTTTTTTTCTCGTCAATTTTGGCTGCAAAAATATAGGAAATTATACCAATGAGTTCCTTGTACCTGCTTCGATCGACCTTGAAACTAGGAAGGCCCTAACTATTTAAAGAGAGCGATCCCCCCTTATTTCTAACTTTATAATTTTACTATATTAACAATCTCTTTCACTCAAACTTTGCTCAAGCTGAAATTTTGACTAGTTTTACTGTTAATGCCATCACCTAAGCTGATAATCACACTTGTGCTTCATTAAAATCAAAAATTGAGTCGACAACCATAATTCGACCAATGAGTGACCCGAAAATACAACAATTCCAGGTATCAATTGGGATCAAAATTCAGTTGATCCAGCAACAGCAGTGAGCCACGAGCAGATCGACCCTAGAAAATACCGAACAATAGCACACGCCTCCCTAATGCAATTCATCTAGTTAGCAATCAAGCGCCACCGACATATGTACACACCGCCGCATTAAACTACCGAAGAAAATTACAAAAGATTAGAAGTACCTCCACCCCAAGAAACCAGAAATATTTACAAAGGCATATACGTAGAAAAAGATGAAACAATGGTAATCCTTAACTGAACCGACCATTGTGATCTCAATTGTTTCATTGTCATCTCCCCAAGTAGGTAATTATCCATTCTTTGTTATGTGCACACCCATACTAAAATGTCTCATCATTTTTTTTTCTGGTTTGGTTGTAGGAAATATAAAATTAATTATATTTATAATAGTTATCCTTGAAAAGACGACAGACATTGAACTGAAATGATTGGGATATAACGATATGAATGGTGTGAGATAAGTGTAACAACTGTATCAACCAATACTACATCAAGTAGTAAAAAAACAACCCGAGGAGTCACCACTAGATATATCAATTTTTAGCCGATATAATTCTACCATGACAACTGACAAGAAAGGAAAGTATTAATAACAAGATACACCGCTAGGTTAAATACGAAGAAGACTCGATTGTCTCCCTCAATTAACAGTTATCATCATTTAAAAAAAATAAAAATAAAAGTGAAGGAGAAGGTTTCAAATAATAGTCATATCAATAATGTGGTAATACTAACTATAACTAGTGGGTGATAA
>JAXQKE010000114.1:0-48980 GCA_037042355.1 Candida sp. Y128-05E | reverse complement strand
GGAGGTAAGAATATTAAGAAGGAAACTATCCAGTCTAAATATGATAAAGGTAAATATGATTACCCTTACAAATTATATCATGATATTAAGATAGGAAGTTCGGCAATGATTGAAAGTTTGAAGTTGGGTTCAGAAGAGTATAAAGAAGTTGATTTTTTTTATAGGTTTACTACCGAATTATTATTACACGAAGTTGGTAGACTACATCTAACATATTCCAAGAATGCGTCAACGACAGATGAACCAACTTCTGAATTGTTCAATCAATTATCTGATGATTTCAATAAAATTAGTTATTCCTATACTGCGGCAAACGATGAAATGGTGACCTATATTTCAAAAACTGAAGAGCCCGAACCACAAACTATCTCCCCATATTCAAATATTTATCCAAACCAATCACCAGTACCAACAAGAACTATCAAACAACCATTATTCTCATCGTTGGTGGGGAAATCTAGTTTAGACACAAACCCAACTTTTGTTCCCGATCCTTATTTAATATCAAATGTGGTTCCAGTCAACAAAAATCAAGCAAGAAATAGTTCAACCATTTCTACTATAAGTCCAGCTAGTAGTAAAATTCCAACTCCATTGGATCAATTGCCATCTGCTTTATTGCAGGACTTTTTCCATCCGATTTGGTACACCATCCCCGTTCCCACCTGGTTGAATTACAAAACTTCAATTTTGAAACCAGTTACTTCAACCAATAATTCTCAGTCAACAGCGTCTGCATTATCTTCACAAACTAGTACTCAAGCAGATAAACCTAAATTATTGGTGTTACAACATAGAAATGCCGATCCAAATGCTTCTACCACTTCGATAGAAGTGCCCGGCGATTGTGTAAGATCGTTTGCTCCAAATGTCGATCTGACAGATACAATTGTTACTGACAGTTTCAAGAGTAGAATATGGTTACAACATTTAGGTTTTGAACAAATTGAGAATATCAAGAAGGAATACTTGAAAAATACCGATTCCAATGGCGAACCAAAGGAAGTTTCGGAAGATGTTGAAATGAAAGATAGTACTGATAAAGAGGCTTCTCCAGTGGAAACAAAATCTGAAATTGCAAAATCCGAGGAACCAAAAGACGCTGCCAGTGAATCTGATGTGGAAGATCTTGATGGATCGATGGAGATTGATGTATCAAACTTAATTGATTGGGATCCAATACAAGCACAAGCTTTAGATGAATTGATCGAAGAGAAAAAATCCACTTTTGAATCCCCTCAAGCGTTACAAAGAATGATATCAACTTCATTAATCAAATTGAATAGATTCCGTCACGAGCGTTATTTGAATAGTGATTCAAAAACAATTGCACACCCAAGTGATGATGAGATCAAATTGTATAATAAATTGTCCAAACTAATTGAAATAACCATCGAATTGTACAAAATTAATCCTAGTGATTTTTCAATTGAATTCAGTAAGAAGATTCCCGTTTTAACTACTGAATTTTGTGGTACATTACCGGGGATTGGACAAGCTAAAGCTCCATCCCAGTATAATTCGACGGCTCAACATTCAGGTGGTACTAGATTACCAACTATAAGAGGACCATATAAAAAGAAGAATAGATTTTAAATTGGTGTTTTACTTTGGTGTGTTGCAATTCTGTATTAATATATAAATAGAAATAAAATATTACAAACCATTTCTAATAAATAAATGTAAATTTTCATTATACAACTCTGATGACCTATATATTGGCACCATGTGCAAATGCATAAAGTAAGTATATGTTCAAGAAAGAAATTATAGCCCAAGTTGAAATCGCGGTGACTCTGAAGAAAGTACCATTTTCAAAAGTATGTTTGTTGATTGAATTTGGTGAAAAGTTATGTAACAATGCCGAATTTTCATCGATTGGCGAGGTATCATACACCGTCATGAAGTTCTTTTGGCAAGTGAAATAAATCAAAGGAGCTGAAACAATGGGTAAAATGAAACTTAAAACCACTTGAGATGAATTCATAACTTTGGAGACCCCTTCTCGTCCCAAGACGGCAATTACCAATACAACTGGAATAATGGCTAGGGTTCTGGTGACTAATCTTCTGATCCAAGGTTGGAAGGACCAATTAATAAAACCTTCTGAGACAATTTGTCCTGACATTGTACAGACAATCCCCGCTGATTGACCGGCAAATAACATTGACAAGGCAAATAACAATCCCGCAAATGGGGAAATATAGTGGGATAACATTTCATAGATGGACAATAAATCTGCATCTTCAGCATCTGGTTTTCCGTATAGAGTTGAACCGGCAACGATTAAGATGGCCGAGTTAACAAACACGGCAATAATAAGTAAGGATAACACCAATTCGGTGTAACTATAAGTTAAACAATGTTTTATAGCTTGATAACTTGGTTTATATTTATGAGAAAGTAAAGTACCATCCGAGATACTAATGAGTTTATTTGTAGTTTCGGGTAAGATATCATCGGTGGAATCATGACGATCCAACTGATCTTGTTGGACATAACCGTGTTTTAAATCGTATTCTTTCAATCTGGGTTGGACTAAGGCGGACCCAAGATATAACGAGTGCGGCATAACTGTAGCACCAATAATACCGCATGAAAGAAAGATAGCATCCTTTTCTTTAAATATTTCCTTATTCAAAGGTAAAAATCCTCGCACAATGGCTGCAAAAGAACCTGGCGTGAAATCACATTCGAATAGTTCCATAATGAAACAGACGCAAGTACCCAAGACTAATATAGATACCAAGATCTCGAACACTCTTGTTTGTTTCATGGAGCCGTCTTTATGGTACGCAATCAAAATGACCAAAACATCCAATATAGTGATTACTACCCCATAAATTAAGGGGATACCAAACAAAATCTCCAAGGAGATAGCTGTCCCCACCACCTCTGCCAAATCGGTAGCTATAATAGCCAACTCGGCGCAGACGTATAACGGCAAGTTTATATAATAAGGTAGATTTAATCGACACATTTCTGCCAAATCCAAACCTGTAACCGTTCCCAATTTCACACAAAGACATTGCAAGATGATAGCAAAGATATTAGACATGAATATCACAAATAATAACTTATATTCATACAGAGCACCCGAACTGACGGATGTAGAGTAATTCCCCGGATCCATATAACTCACAGAAACCAAAATTCCTGGGCCTATAAAAGTATAGTATTTCTTTAATATTCTCCATATCTTGGATACTACTGTCTCATGTTCAATAACTCTCATATTCTACGTAAACACCCTACCTCTTCTCTAGTTCCTTCGGCTTTACTGTCAAATGCTAAACTTGTCCCCGGAGAAACTCGAATAATATATGCAGGAATTTCCATATCTCCAGAAATGGCTGCAAAAAGAAGAAGAGTAGGCGATATGAAGAGAACAGGGATATAGAGGAAATGTGTGGTTTCATTCATGGTTATCTACTAGTAAAATTAATCAAAACCGTCTTTTTTTCAGAGTATAACCCATATCAACTGATATTTTGATATTTAGAATGATAATAAGCCTTTGTTTGTTTGACTAGACTTGACTTGATTATCTGCCTGGGCTTTGGTTGTTTGATGTTTGGCTAGATAGGATAATGGTTATAGTAGATATAATAAATGTGGTAGATGTAGTAGAGTAGGTTGGAATGTTGAATAATGCGTGCTAGCCGTCAAAACAATGGTAGATAATAGGGAGCAGGTAACTAGATGAAAATGAATGGTTGGAAAGGCTGCGTTGATGAACACGAAATTCGATGGAAATAGGTTCATTCGAAGAGAGGGAATAGCTTTTTCTATACTGTCGATTTACTTGCATCTCATTGGCTCACTATACCTTAACCAATCATGAAAATGGCAAGTATAGAAACCGAGTAATTCTTGATCGGAGTAATCGGCTAGGTTGTTTAGTATAATGATAATGGCATATGTGTAGTCTAAATAGATATTTTTCAGATATTTGAATTTGATAATTTTATTCTGACAATAATTGGCCAAAATTGAACCGAAATGATTGGGTGTGTTCTCCTGTAAGCGATATCGATTTGTATATACTATTCAATAGCAAATCAGGAGTCGGTTGTTGGCTTATGGGGAATAAATTCATAAAACTTGCATAATATCATCAATACTTGACCAATTTCGTTAGTTTTTGTTTCAAATCGAAGGTATTGATATCAAGCAGGCATATAGCAATACTATCTACCCACAAACTCTTTGTTTCGTTGAATTTCTTCTATTCAAACTTTTCACCAGGAGAAATAAATTTTTCACTTCTCAAGCATTTAGCAATTGTTAGCAATTGTTGATATCAGATTTGACATTTATGTATCTCCACCGCTATGCTCTGGTACGAGTAAGACTACAGGTCCAATGGATACGCAACTACTCAGCTGGTCAATCCCAAGAAATCTTGCAAGATAAATTACTCCATAAGAAATTGGCCAGTTTACAGCTATATAAACAAACATTTCCTGGTGATTCAGTTACAAACAGTCAAATAGATCAATATACTGATTTGACACACGTATCCCAAGATTTGAAGTTGGAAAAGTTGATTAAGATTGGTATAGTATATTCTAAAAATTATAAAACTAAAGTTGTTGATGCTATACTAGCCGATCCATTGGCGTCGGGCAATGAAAAATGGCTTCAATGGGTGGGAAATAGGGACAGGAATATCAATAATGAATTTGTCTACGGGGAATATATACCGCCTCCACCACCACCACAAAGTAATGAGAAATCGAAATTTTCATTATTTCACAAACAAGAGCCAATCGTCGAGAAACAACCGGATAATGTTTACAAAATCCCATCTCCAATCCTTTCTTCGCTATATCGGACAAATTATTGGCCAGATGTTATTGATTTAGTCAATCCCATAGAATTGACTGAAATCAATCAACCATTGTCAAATTACGATGATTTCCATTTTGTTATTAACATCACCCAAGATTTGAATAAAATTGATTTACCTCCAGCAATAGCTAACAGGATATTGTTTACCATTGTCGATAATACAGAATTTTCGCCCCCTTCTTCCGAAAGTACGCCAATGACATTCTCAATCACTGGCACCAATAACCATATCATAAAAATCAATTCCCAGTTAGCTTATGATGGTATTACCGAGTTCTTAGCTTTAGATACCAAAGCTGCTGACACTTTCATCGAATCTATGCAAAATTCCAATCTCTTTGAAATATTAAAGGCGATCTCGTGGTACCTGAATTCAACCAATTTATCTAACTGGCTATTAAAAAACATTATTAATCGTATTGAGAAAACTGATATTAATACCAAATCAATAGAATCATTGAATAACCAGCTTGTCAACCAAGATATTGCCGAATTCTCCAATTCCACCCATCACGAATTACAATACGATTTCATCCCCAATACCACGAAATTCTTTAACTTGAAATTAAGCTGGTGGAAATTGTACTATAAAAATGACAATATCGAATACGATTTAAAAGATTATTTCCAGGAAAATTTTATGAATGAGTCGATTGAAAAATACAACTATTTACGTGGGTTCATTGTATCCACTCTCCAACAAAACGATTATGCAAACTATTCACAAACCGAGTTACCCAATCCATTACAGGACTTAAAAGTCGATTTAATCAATAATCGATTAACCGCCGAAATCCAACCAAAAGTATACAGACTTTTAACTGAAGGGTTCGTATATTATCAACTCCCGATATCTGTTATAGCCTTGTTATCATGGCAATATTTTGGTTTTGCCTCAGATACCGCATTAGCCCTTGGTTTATTAGGATGGGTGGCCGGTTTCAAACATGTTGCCAGAAACTGGTACGAATTTACCCAAGCTTGGCTAACAGAGTTGTTTGAACAAGTACGTATATGTCTCGGAAGGGATTGTATCGATAATGGATTGTTGAAAGAATTGAACAGTAAAGTTGTTGAGGAAACTGCAATCGCCGAGGCAAAGAATCGAGTACTTAAACAATTAAAGGAATAGGTAATGTTTTTTTATTTATATCAATACAAACGATAATATAAAGGTATAAATCAATGCAAAGAAGGTGTAAATGCAAATGGGGCTATATATAAAGGTGCTTATAAAGCTGGAGGTCCTGTATCTGTGTCAGCTTTTTTATTTTTCAATTTTTGTTCCAATTTAGCGAATTCTGCCAACGCGATTTCTTCTTCTGGGTCCAATATTTGTTCTACTTCATTAACTTCTTCAATGTAGTGTTTCAACATTGATTCAATACCATGTTTTAATGTATCTTCAGACGAGGAACAAGATTTACAAGCACCCTGTAATTTCAAGAACACAGTACCAGTTTCTTCGTCAAACTCTTTATATTCAATATCCCCACCATCGTCTTGAATAGCAGGTCTTATTCTTGTATCTATTAATTCTTTAATCATAGCGACTATTTCGGAGTCATCGTCGGAGATTTCAGAATCCGATGATTTATTGACTAATTCTTGAGTTATGACGGGCTCCTTCTTTTCAGTTAAGAATTTATCCACCACTTCAATTACATCTGGTCTCAAATGTGCCCACTCTACGTTATCATGTTTATTCACAGTAAAGAAATCCTGCCCAATCATCACTGAGCTCACACCATTGAGCTTAAACAACTTGAACGCCAATGGTGAATGCACCGCTTGCATACTGGATGTGAACTCAAACGTCCTGTTTTCAACCGGACTCACTTGACAACCTTGGGGTACAAACTTCAATGCATTTGCATTTGGAGTGGTAAATGTTTGGAATGAAAACCATCTTGCTCCTAGCGTCTTGCCTAGGTTGAATCTATATCTTTGTAACATCATTTTACTATTAACTAGTATATTATGTGTGTTATTGCTTCTTGTATTATGCCTCCCTTCGGACCCGATGACGCTTACAAATATAAATGATTTGGTTTGACAATGACAAGAATCACGTGATCGGTTGCAAAATAAAACACAATTTAAATCAATAACTATACAGCTGAATGATAAACTAGGTAGATAACATCATTAACAAGGTAGATATCAATAGATATACCATATTAACTTTTTTTCAAAATTTCCAAGAGAAATAATCAATTTACGACTGGAATAATCAGATGGAAGGGCGCATATACCTCTAGAATCTATTGTTGGTATTTATAAAAAAAAATTATGAATGGAAGGCTAAATTCCCTTTTCAGGTTTAGTTCGGTCCAGTTTGGTCACTAAATCATGAATTAACTGATTTGTGTCCCAAGGGTTATCTATATACAAGTTGTGACCGCCTTCATCAATTCTATGTACCCGGGTATTATGATTAGTTTTTTCATTGATTAGGCTAGCTAATTTATCTGCAGCTTCTGCATTCATAAAATCATACTGACCATAAACAAAATCGATATTAAATGATGTTTTTGGATTAGTTTCGAAATATTTAACAAATTTATCATAAATGGGATATTTGGAAACCGACGATGGAGTTAATAGGTTCCGAACATAGATGTCCGTGGTGCTGCCATTGGTGATGGCATTGAATAAATAATCCACGATCAAACTAATCTCTTTGGTTGTACCATATAAAGTATCAGGTACCCCTTTTGGTGATTTCTTATCAATATTTGCCTTCACCTTATTAATTTTGAATAATTTGCCATACCACATGTCGAAATAGTATCTATACCCCCAAGGACCAAGAAATTTCAAGATTCTTGGGAGCAAAGGTACTTTCCAATAATATGCTTCGACGTGTTGTCTGGACAAAATGGGATATCTTGATAAGAAGTTGAAGCTGGTTGGATCTAATGATGGGGATAATATATCGTTTTCATTAGATTTAGGTACTATATCGTTTGTAACCGCATGAACATGTCTTTCTACACCAATAGGTGATAACAAAATCAAATTGTTCAAGTTATTGGGGAACTTCAAACTATACGACGCCGACCAGTATCCCCCAAAGGAATGTCCAATCAAGTAATCAATCTTGTCTAAACCTTGAGCTATTCTCCAATTGTCTATTGCCAGGGTATAGAAAGTTTCCAAATCGTGTAGCACTGGAGTAAATAACTTTTGGTATTCCATGAATTGTTGGGGATTTATCTCATACCCTTGAATTAATTTATAATATTTATTATGCAATTTGGTTTTATCTGTAGGTAAATCAGTATCAATAAGTTTTATAGGAGGACATCTCTCTATCTTCCATTTATTTGCTTGGACATTATCAACTTTTGGATTAGACGACAATCCAAAAGTGATATTATCAAGGAAATGAACTTTGTAATTGTACTTTTTATCTTTGAATTTGTTGATTATTTCAAAGTTACGGGCAAAACACCCTAATGAAGCACCGTAGCCATGTATAAATACAATATGTTTGGTTTCGGCTCCGGGATCATTAACGATTTCGAAACTGACTTCATTTATATAATTTCCCGCTTTATCCAACACTATTTTGTCCTGGCCTCGAGATATCTTGGAGTTCTCCTTAGTATTGGGTACCATCATCTCTATCAACTCATTTTGAAGTGTTTCCAACCGATTCGAGTTCAACGATTTCCGCCATTGCCTAAAACTATCACTTAATGGTAATTTTTGAATGAATCTCCGTTCTTGATTAGCTGTATTTTGTTGGAGCAACAAGAGAACACCTCTACTAAAATTCCTACGTAGTATGAGGGATCCTCTTATACTGTTAGCCAGATACATTGGTAGCAAAATGTGGAGGGTTACAAAATCGGTTATGGCTATTTTTCACCGGATGAGAATTTCAACCAGCGGCTATCAAAATATTTCACTCTTAATGAACGACTTAGAAACATAGCCAATGACCGAAGGGATGACATGAGATGCACTTGGTTAATTAGATTATATTATATTACCCTATTTATTACACTATTTATCTTAAATTTATTATAAACTTTACACTTTCTTGATCAGCGCACCTGTGCTATACTGTTCACTAGTTTCTTCTGGTATTCCATGAACAACAGCTCCTGTCAATTCTTCTTCGAAATCTTCAACATCTTGCCATTGTTCAAACCAGCCTTTTTGGAATGCACCAACCTTTGGTACTGTCTTCAATGGGAACACACGACATAAGATTCCATAGATAAGGAATGCAGTACAGAACCCCATGAAGAAATTCAATCTGTAGACTTGAATGGCACCAATAGGGAATTTTGATGGGTCGTCAGAAACAGCAGCTGCAAATCCAACAATATTTGGAAAAATACCACAGATATAGGCGACGTAGGCTCTCCAATGTACCGAAATCTTATTGTATTTGTAAATCGAATCCAGGGAACGATCTTCGGGAGCAGTGAATGAATATAAATGAGTTAATTTAAGATACCCACGTCTGACATAATAATAATCACAGGCAATGACACCGGCGATAGATGAAAGGAAAACAGAATATGCCGATAAGTAAGTGGTAAATTTATTAGAACTCGAGGTCAATTTCCATGGACAGATGCATAAAGCTAAGAAGGCACACATGTAACCGCCTCGTCTGATATTAAAGAACCTAGGCATGATAGCGGTAACATCAGTACCAAAGGAAAGAGAGTTTGCCGAGATATTAGTACCCAATTGAGCCAATGCAAATGCAGCACCAATAATAAACACACCTGCACGGTTGGCTGGGGTATAATCATCCAAGAATCTGCCCAAGACATCCAAAGGACTCCAGTATGTTTCTCCATAAAGAGTTGTCGACGCAGATGTAACCAAAATCCCAATCAATGAAGTGATTGAAAAACATAATGGCACTGAAATAGTGTGAACCAAGTATTTCATTCCAAAAGAAGGTTTATTAGCCATTCTTGAAAAATCCGGAGCATTGGTGATTAAGGTAACGAAATTGGCCAACGCATTCATAGTCGATTCGATAAAAGCCCAAGCCAAAGCCGACCCTTCAAGGGTGGCCTTTTGACTAAGTACTGGACCTGCACCACCAGCTTTAGTTAAGGTCCAAGCTAAGAAAGCAATTGCCACAGGTGGCACAACCCAAGATTTAACCGTAAACAACCATCTAACTTGATGAGGCTGTAACCAAATGAATGGTAAAGAAAACAACCAAAATAAGAAGAAACTGAGGAAGGAGAAGGTAGTTAAATCGGGATCACTGATACCATTGGGCATTGTTTGATCGAGGTGTTGTCCAAAAACGGCTCTTAACATCACACTAACACATGGTGCGGCGACTGAACACTGTACAGCATACCAAATACACGATACAGCAATTCTATTGATAACAGGCCACAAAGAACCATAAATACCAAATGAGGCTCTGGCAGCGATTGGGAATGAGATATGGTAGAAAATACCCACTCTGGCCGAAATTGTGATAAAAATACCACAAAGGAAATAACCGAGCCAAACAGATATCCATGCCTGGTACCAAGTCATACCGCCTGAAGCAAGTCCTAAAGAGGCAATTTGCCATGTATTGATATTGAAAGAATCGGCAATCCAAAAGAAAACATAATTAAACCAACTCCAAAGTCGTCTTTTTGCTTCCAAGGGTCTTAAATCAAAATTGTATAAATACATTTGGGCCGTTGTCATCCCCGGTTCTTTGTGTTGAACTTCAATAGCATGTATGAACTTTCTGAACTTTGATTTCTCTTGCGGCACTTCGTATGAGGACCTCTCCTCCACTATAGTATCGCCTTTAGACATTGTGAAAAACCGTTGAAGTAACCGTTAAATGAATTGTTGGAATAAAACAATTATATGATACAATCGTTGTTTTTATATGGAGTTTGTTATCTATATTATCTATATCCATGTACTTTAATTCGATGGATAGGCTAAATTCCTAGGCTAAATTTCTTAAGTAGATGCGTTATCTAAGTCAATATACCTTAATTTAATTTGATGGATAGACCAGATTTCTTAGATATATGCTTTCCTGAAAAATTTCCGATTGCTGTTTCCCCCACGTCAAAGTTCATAATATTGCTATTTAGATGATTCCAAATTTAACAGCAATCTAAGTTATGAACGCAGACAATGTAGTCACAGAGCAAGCTTGAAGACTGCTTTAGTTTGTCATTCAAGTTCATCATCTTCGTAATTCTTCATTAATTTAAAGTAATTCGGTATTCTCCGTTAATGCTTATCGAGATCAAATTCATTTTGGACGGGTATGAATCTCTTATCTTAAATTTTTATTTTTTTTCACCTCTAAAATCAGGACGATTGGATTACATGCCGTGCCTATGTGAAAGTGTGAGTAATCGTCATTACGAGCTGTCACTTAGGATCATCATTAAGATCTATACGGCGGCGACAAAGATGTAATTAAGCTTTGCTCACATGTAATCATAACACATGTAATCATACTCTATGTTATCATAAACATCCCACTTATCAGTAACAATACACTATAGTATTCCTTTATGTGAAAAGATGTTAATAATTCCCCGGCCCGCCGTTCGGTCGGACTTTATCATGTACTTTACAATAAAATTGCTCTAATATTACATATATCCCACAAATAAAAGGTGTTACACGTGTGCTACAAATATAGGGCTTATATGATGTATTTTTATTAGTATAAACTTATAAAAATGAAAGTACTTAAAATATGTGTATATTTATAAGTTATATGATTATAGATAGTACAATAATTTATTATTTGATATTATAAGCAACCATGTCAATTTAAAGTTTGAAAGCAGCAAAAAATAAAGATACATTAAAAAAAAGAAAAATAGAACAAAAAAAAGTACTCCGCGACGGGGAATTGAACCCCGGTCTACCATGCGACAAACGGTAATTCTAGCCACTAAACTATCACGGATGATTTTATAAACTCAAAAACTTCCGGGTTAGCCTAACGTTTATGTCAATATAGTACCATTAAAAAAATCGGAAATATGGTATCAATTACACCTTCAAATATACATTTTATTATAATAATTGAATTCAAGTTCAAGTGAAGATCTTTATTTAGGTTTTTCATCTTAGTTTTAAGTTTTGTTCATTTTAAGTAATAATCTTGAAATTTGATTAATAAAATTTTGATATGTTTTCTCCATTACCGATAGGAAGGACAATTGTCTCAAAATTATCTGTTTATTTTCCATTTCTATTCAGATATACACCATATACTTCACTGTAGTCACAGTACAGATTAGACTTACCTAGTTCATGTACCTAGCTATATATATAAGCTAGCTAACTTTAATGTAAAATCTGTAAAATGTGATTCTTATGTTATAATTATATCTACAATGGCTTATGTATATATGTAGATACTGTAATATATATTATTTCAAAAACATTTAAGGAAAAATATGCAATAGCAGATTGTCCATGGTACATATAGAGGCAATGTATGATATTATGCTCTAGATGATATTATATCCAAATGATACTTATTTAGTAGGCGCTAATATGAAGATATAATACACCTACTCACAATCTTGATTGAATTCCTAATTAGAGTAAGTCTATGAATACGGTAATAAAATATTTGCTGATTAACCCTGTCATACGTTAACCCATTTTTCACCCACTTTATTACTACCGACCACTACAAAATTTTTCCGAAAATCAATGCAATCAACAAAATTGAACCTATAGCTTTCAAATAATACCATTTTAAAACATAAAACCCCGAAAACTCCAAAAAACACTTTAGGTTATTGAGAAAAAATTCTCGAAATCCAGGTACTAAAACAGACAGCAATATACGATGTAGTAAATTATCTTATCTACATTCTTCAGAAGGGCTTTTCAAACCGCTTATGCTCATCTAGATAGATAAAAAAAATCTCCCGGGGGTGAGTCGAACACCCGATCTCAAGATATCTTTGAGGTAACAAATTACAGTCTCGCGCCTTAGCCAGCTTGGCCACCGGGAGGATTTTAGATGACGAAATGATTTTTGAATAGGCTATATCAAGTGTAGCTGGGGTCTCATATTTTCAAAATCTAAGATGAAAGTGGATGTGGTACCGGTCTTAACCTGTACCTCAGTCACTTCTTGGGTATCTCATTTCAACAACATCAAACCTCACTATTAATCAATAAATCAAATACAATTACTAACTACTAATCAATGGGAGTTTTTACTACTGTTTCCTCTCCATAACCCCCACGTGAGAGAATATCCAATGGATGGCTAAGGTGGTGCTGCTAATAGTTATTACTGTTATTATAAAGTACAATTTTAGATATTTATAGGTTAATTTCAAATATATGTATGTCTTAAAAAAAAAAAAACTTTGACAACCATGCAATGACACTTTATTCAAATGTTGAACTAAGGCAAGGTGAAGCTTTAGTAACAAATTTTCTAGCTCATGAGCGAAAATCAGACACATTCCTCCCATTACTGGTAACCGAAATATCTTATTTTACACTCCCTAACGGAAGTTCACCGGGGATCTCTCTAGAAAACCATGAACCTGGTTCAATGATACCCATTTGGCTATTCTCCGTCTAGGGTGGGGATTGGGTATGGCTTGATTGACATTAACCTGAATTGGAAATATAATAGCCTAAAATGGAAATAAGAGTTCTTGACATCCATTCCAGGTTATTGACATTGACTGACAACAGCGGTAGGATTTGGGAAAATATGTTCATCTATATAAAACGGAGTTCTATCGTCTAATTTCCAATGCAGCGTCCATTTAATAACAAATTGAAAAATGGAAAAAAAATGAAATGATTCAAAAAACTTATGGATTGAAAACTGACTTGAAAATTTAGCTTAGCCCTCAGATTGTATCGGATCCGACGAAATTTTGTTTATTTTACGTAAGAAATGGGAAGTAGATATTATTGTTGTTTGAAATTGGCTCATATATCTTCACTGGAAATTTCAAAATTTTCATGTTCATTATTACAAATTATTACAAATAATTATTAATTCAATTGAAAATCTATTTTGGTACACCAATTTCAGTGATACCAATCATAATACAATTGTCGTATATCGCTTAATCTATTGGTGCAGTTGAATGATACAAAATCGGTGAAACAATCAACCCTTGAGATGTAAATAATATATCTTCATTTAGCCTTGGAAGAATCGTTAACTTCAAGTCTTTACCCATCAATAGCGTTAGTTACTCCGTAAATTACCTAGACAGTTTAATTATATAGTCACACCTTGGATAGGTTTTCTCTGATTTGTTTCGGAAAAAGTGGACTGTTTCGAATCCAGACTTTTAGCTGTCTCAATTTTGTACACCTGTCCACTTGAATAATTGTATTTGCTTGTTGATTGTGTTTGAGGTTCTTAGAGCACATGAAACTGGTCTGGTTGGTATTTCAGCACAATTAGCAACAAACTTGCGAAATACAATGTGATTCATTGTTTGCTCATCAATGAATCGAATATTTCTACTGTATTCATCCACCTGAATCACAAATAATATACTGGTCGCCTAATTAGATCATTTCGGTTTACGGTATATTTTTTCGAAGCATTTCGAATCTCGTCTTGTAACAACTTTCCCTTAAAGTTTGCGCCACCTCCATTGATCCAAAAACCCACAAGTAACCCCGAAGTACGATAACAAAGACGCAGAGCAGATAGTTTAGATAACACGGTGATGTAAATTTCAAGGATTGATGCATCTATTATCAACCGTTCAAGCGAGATTCAGAAAAAAGTTATAGGGGTGTGATATTGTGGGTTAATGATTTGAAATATTTCTTGGGTTAAAGCGCATGCATCAATAATTACGCCGTAGATCAACATCCAATAAAATAAAACAATAGGGGTTGACGCACCATAACGGCGCTTTGGCTGAAGGTACGCGATCTCATAGACCAGACAATTGTCGTCCAAGTACCCATCTACAACCAAGGGGTATACCGTCTAATAAAAGCCAAGATGAATCAGTATAGGGATTTGTACAAAATCCTCTTAACTACCACATAGGCGACTACAACTCTGGCTACTTGAAAGATGAAGCGGGCTCTCATCCGATGCATAGAGCACACGAATCCCAAAACAATATGATGAAAAATTACTGCAATCTATTAGCATCAACACAAATGGACCATTTAACAAACGCAAGGACTGTGGATACAAACTTCAAACAAATAAATGAAAAAAAATGACAAACGAAAACACACAAAGCCGATTTATTGTCAATGACGTATGGTCCATTATCAAATTCAACGGTAAAAAATATTGGAAAAAGCGCAATTAAAAATAGATGGAATAACTCAAGTACCTGTTTTCAAGTAAAAGGGATACAGCCACTATATCAACTTCCAATATTAACCAATCGATCGAATTGCAAAATAAAATTAAGGGCGCAAAATTTTTCGCAGCCGGTAAATTTGGCTGCAAAAAATTAAACCATAAAAATTAGAAACTTAAACAACAATGAATCACCGAGTAAATCATAATCACAAAATTGCCAGGGAACAATGTAAGGAGTCAAGTGAATGCATACCAAAAAATGACTATTTGACAGGCACGAGTGCAAGGAGGTCCTTTTAGCCAAGTCAAACAGAGATGATATCACAATCTTTTCCCATTATTAACTTCAATTATGGCTAGTTGTAAATAATAGATCATACTTAAGAAACGGTCAATAATAATTTTTTAGCCAAGGAAAAACAAACAACTAAAAATACATCAGTTTATCTAAACAATGGCCGGCAATTTATTATCGCCTATTGTCTGGATCATTCTTTCGCGCTCATGTGAATATTCCCAAGACACCAAACTTGGCACAATTCTATCTGTATCGTATACTTTCATAACCGGACACATGGTGTCGTATCTTTTCAAACCGAGCCAAATATAGTTTAGAGTTTACGAGGATAATGAGATGAGGAGTATTGTAACTATATGATCTGCGATGATATCGCGATTTAATCGATCAGCAGCATTAACCTGACTTTATGCATGGGTCGATATGTAGGTAATATATCTGAGTTGGGTGCAGTAAGTTTTTAATCAAATCGAACCAGATAAATTTAGTGTTTTCAAGGATAATGTGATGAAAAATATTCTCACTAGACGATCTGCGATGATATTGCGATTCAATAGATCAGCGGAATTAAGATGACTCTCTGCATGGTTCTAACGTCCATATGTATGCAATATATCAGAATTGATGTCGATGAACCAGAACGTGGTAGTTAAATTAACATCATATGAGAGAAACGATGACTATTTTTAATGCAAGGTACTTAGCATATTAAGGAGTTGGAATTGGAGATGCAATATTAGTGAAGATTGTCTAGAGCATATTATTATATGCTCAGCTGCTAATAACCAATCGTACCGCACAATTACGAAACCTTAACCAAACCCAGAACAAGGGGCCAAAAATAGTATGGAATAAACCACTTATACTGCTTGCACCAAGTGTATTATCTGATAATTTCACAAAATGCCGTATGGATTGTACACTACATGGTGATAGTATTGTTGATAAGCTTGCATTGTTGGCCTGATAATATTCTGGAGATGAATGGGATAGGCAAACAAAATAACCAAGTCCATCCAATAATATCCACATGTGATCGGTAATCTAAACGCTTTCGACCATTTTAGTTTATTTTATTCTAAAGTTAGCCGCTCGCTTATAGATTAGCGCTCATTGTTCCATGATCAATTGTTGGAATTGGCCTGGTGGTGGATGTTCTGTACGGTTGTGGTTTCGTATGTGATCAATCCAGCATGTTATAATACCAAATATATGTTTTCTGGTGAGCTTGTTTCTGTCTTCGTGGTTTCTGTATTCATGGTTTCATATTACACAATCCTCCGTAAAAATTATATTGTCTTCATGATAAATATTTTCAAAGGTTATCAAGGTTATAAATATATCCCTATGCTCTTAGTGTTGGTTGGAATTCTCTAATAATTTCAAAATCACCATGTTACTTTTGATACCTTTAGTATTATCGTTTCTTTCAGTGGTTTCTGCGAAATTGGAAACCACGGTGACTGTAAATTGTGAAGATCCATTCACTAGTACTACCACTTTGCCTTATACTTCAGGTGGAACAAAAACTATTGTTATTGCAGTCCCATATCCGGTGACAACTATAACTAGCACTTGGAAAGAATCGTATACCGGTACAACAACTTTGCCTTATAACAGAGTTGGGACCAAAACAGTCCTTGTTAAACTTCCAATTCCTGAATCATCATCTACCCCAGTTACTACTGGGCCAATCCCTTGTCAAACAATCACTTATGAAACCACTATTAAAGGTAAGTGTTACACCAAAACAAAAACATCATGCGTTGTCTCATCTAGTGTTGAATCAACTCCACCTTCATCTAGCGCTGAATCGAGTACTCCATCTTCATCAAATATTGAATCAAGTACTCCACCTCCATCTAGTGTCGAATCAAGTACTCCACCACCAGTTTCATCTCCTGTTGAATCATCATCTACACCTGCTACTTGTGAAACAATCACTTATGAAACCACTATTAATGGCTACTGTTACACCAAGACTACAACATCATGTGCTGCTCCATCAAGTGTTGAATCAAGTTCTCCACCTTCATCTATCGTTGAATCATCATCTAGTGTTGAATCAAGTACCACACCTTCGTCTACTGCTGAATCTAGTACCCCGCCACCACCTTCATCTAGTGTTGAATCATCATCTTCACCTGCTACTTGTGAAACAATCACTTATCAAATCACTATTAATGGCGAGTGTTACACCAAAACTACGACTTCATGTACTGCTTCATCGAGTATTGAATCGAGTACACCACCCGTATCATCACCAATTGTTTCGTCACCAGTTGTTTCGTCACCAGTCGAATCATCTTCTGTTGAATCATCTTCTGTTGAATCATCTTCTGTTGAATCATCCCCAGTCGAATCATCCCCAGTCGAATCATCCCCAGTCAAATCATCCCCAGTCGAATCATCCCCAGTCGAATCATCCCCAGTTGTTTCATCCTCTGTTGAATCATCCTCTGTTGAATCATCCTCTGTTGAATCATCTCCTGTTGAATCAACACCTGTTGTCTCATCTTCTGTTGAATCATCACCTGTTGTTTCGTCTACAGTAGAGTCTAGTACTCCAACTGTTACTTCTGGACCTGTCACTTGTGAAACAATTACTTATCAAACCACAATTGAAGGTACGTGCTACACCGAAACTACAACATCATGTGCTGCATCATCTAGTATTGAATCAAGTACACCACCATCGTCACCAGTCGAATCATCACCAGTTGTTTCCTCGCCAGTTGAATCATCACCAGTTGTCTCCTCGCCAGTTGTTTCCTCACCAGTTGAAACAACACCAGTTGAATCATCACCAGTTGAATCATCACCAGTTGTCTCATCTTCTGTTGAATCATCACCTGTTGTTTCGTCTACAGTAGAGTCTAGTACTCCAACTGTTACTTCTGGACCTGTCACTTGTGAAACAATTACTTATCAAACCACAATTGAAGGTACGTGCTACACCGAAACTACAACATCATGTGCTGCATCATCTAGGATTGAATCGAGTACACCACCAGTATCGTCACCAGTTGTTTCCTCACCAGTTGAAACAACACCAGTTGTCTCCTCACCAGTTGTTTCCTTCCCAGCTGTTTCCCCATCAGTTGAATCATCATCCACGCCTGTTACTACAGTTACTTGTGTAACAATCACTTATGTTACCACAATTAAAGATAAGGACTACACCAAGACTACAACATCCTGGGTTACTTTATCTACTGAACCAAGTCCGCCACCAGCTGCGGCAACTAGTATTGCTCCAAAGATCGCACCACATGCTGTACCAACCACGGAAACAAGCGTCGGTTTAGCTCCAACTACTCCTATTGCACCATCTGATAGTCCAGTTCCATACAAAGCTATTGAAAGCGCCACTATTGAAGAAGACGGTACCACCTATGTAACTATTACAGAGCAAGTGATTGAATCGGCTGAAGCAAGTACAGTCCCTGCAACCATTGCCGGGGAAGTCATTGAATCTGCACCAGCTGAAGCAAGTACAGTCCCTGCAACCATTGCCGGGGAAGTCATTGAATCGGCTCCATCTGAAGCAGAAGTACCAGCAACTATTGCTGAAGCAGGTACCACAATTGCTGCCCAAGCTATAGGATCTCCAGAAAACGCAGAAACTGCAAGTGTTGAAGATAATCCAACCCCACCAAGTGTTACATCAGTGCAACCCCAAACGTTGCATACTAGTACCACCGAAGCACAACCAACACAACCAACAGTTTCAATCTACGCTGGCGGCGCCATTGGTATTAGATCCAGTATGGGAATCATAGTACCAATTTTCTTGATGCAACTATTAATCTAGTTGAATTTATACTTTTTTCGTTTCATTTCCACTTCTCCATGGAACTAGTTCTTGCGAAGCAAGAACTAGTTGCCAACGTTATTATATACCCCAATCAAAATGAATCAAATCTTGATTCAATTGATTATTTTCGGTTTAATTACCATATCATATGAGGTAATTGTCAAAGATTTCAATTACAAAATATTTTAAAGTCCATTTAGCATTCTATACCCAGTTTAGTTATATATTTCGTATTTAGTTTTAATACCATTGGTATTATTTTCAAGTTGTTTTAATCTATTGTAGTTTATATCTTATTGTATGAATCATGTGACTATCTTTAATTGGTAAATTACGTAATTGAAAAGTTAATTGTTTAAGAATGATTAAATTAAAACAAAACCAAGGAAAGATTTTAAAAAGTCATACACGACAGGAATACCTTTATTTTAAACATTAATAACTTTCTATTTTTAATCTAAGCTGACTTTTTACTAGATTGAAACAATATCATTTTAGAAAGGTAATTTAAAATCATTTTGAAAATTCATCGTTGTAGCAAGTCCTTATTTCTAATCCCAGTATTTTGAGATATGACAATTATCATTTCGAACTATATTAGTTAAACTTTCCATGTTTAGTACTTCTATGTAATATCCGATTGTTCTCTCATCTGGTGCATCACAATGTGCGATAAAGCCGTTTCATTAAAAAATGTCAAAAACATCTGGTTCAAATTGGTAAAAATTCAATATCCAGTAATACTGATATTATATTTCATTTTAAACTCATCTTATTCCTTTGTTTTCATGTCATTTCCTTTGGTTCTTTGCTAAATCTATTTTGCAGCCATTCCTGCATTTTGCCTTGGATGAGGCGCATATAGTAGATCTTGGTAATTATAAATAAGCTAGTCATTAACTAGAAAGCTCGAGGTAGGTATAGTCATAAGCTAGCCTTGAAACATGGCTCTATATATGGAATATCCAACATATGGCCAGTTCCGTCATCGAGGATCTTATTCCAGCAGCATAGCCAACAATTCCATCGCAAACGGATCGATCAACGGTGGAAGTGATGGCGTTGCCAGCTCACTAAACCCAGAAATACCCTTGAATGGCCAGGATTTCATCACTTACATCTTTCATGATTTCAATGCTGTTAAATATTTCGAAAAGGATTTGCATTTAAATGAAAAAATTTACGTTTATGAAGAAACTGAAGTTTGGGGGTTTGATATATATTTGGTAGAACAATGGGTCGTCGATAGGAAAATCGGAACCGTTGCTGCTACATTCACCGGGAATATGGAATCCAAGATTAAAGTCAAGAAATTCACTATAC
Organism: Candida sp. Y128-05E; assembly: GCA_037042355.1. NCBI lineage: Eukaryota > Fungi > Ascomycota > Pichiomycetes > Serinales > Debaryomycetaceae > Candida > Candida sp. Y128-05E. The sequence goes on along the minus strand of JAXQKE010000114.1, from coordinate 28,388 downwards.
AAAAGAAACAGTCCAAGTATTATCCCATAAAATTCCAAGAATATTTAAGTGAATTGGTACTAAACCATTGCAAAATTAAAGCTATAGAAGTTAGATCGAGTGTGAATGATAAATGCCAAGATGCGGATCTAGATATTGACGAAGAGGAACCTTCGGAAGTAAATAAACTTGTCAGGAAGGATTCGAATCAAGTGGAACAAGTGGGCTTTGTAACCTCCCTTGCATCATTGCAATCAAATTTAAATCTAATTCCAATCCCTGGAGGTGATCCTCGTGTAGTAGAAGCTGATTTCATCATCAATTCCAATTTGAAAAAATTACAATGCTCCGGAAGATCAATATCACTCATCAGTCCCAATATCCCCGATGCCCATGTCGATAAATTTAGACAAATGTATAAACTTTACAACCTAAAAGTCCCTATTAGATTCGCCATCCGAGAACTAGTCAATGTCATTCAAATTGCCCTTTTTTACTTTGATTTACTCGATCCAAAATACACCGATGGGTTATTATGCTCCAAAACTGAAGAAGCGATTAATACATGGTGGAACTTGATTGGTTTGCCCCATTTTAATTTCAAACCAAATAGCAGGGCCGGGATTTTACCAGCAAACACAGTGGCGGCAATTATAAGTTTGGTTTTGAGTGTTAGAATAAGACTAAATATATTTGGTGGCTGTGACACTCCTAAGGACCCGTTTGACTTTGAAAATTTCATGTTATCAATTGGCCACTTTCAAAAGCAAGTTAAACTTGATATCAAAAGAAAGTTGGATTTGGATACCTTGAATCAATTATTCACAATCACAAATGCAAAATTATTACCCAATAAAAATCTCAACAATATAGATTATAGCTCAGTGGATGTCGAATTTCAGGCTCAGACTACACCAAGCAAAACAAACACCCCCATCGTTCCATCAAAAAAGAGTAGACACTATTACAGCAAAGAATTTAAGAAGTTAACCAACGTGGTTAGAACAACTGTGCAAGATCATATCAATGCCGCTGGCGGTAGAGATGACGATGATTTGGTCAATTCCAAGTCGGGTGAAAAATTAAGAAGCAAAATTGCCAAATATTCAGAGACCCATAATCCTTTCGATGTCGAAAGTATTGATTTAGAGACCTTGGTTCGAAACCATATTAGCGGGAAAACATTGGTAAGGTTATTTCATGGGGTCAAATCGACCAATGTTGGGCCCGAAAACAATAGTTTGTTATCAGTCAATTCTAATCAATCGAAATATGATAGAAATCGACCAAGAAACTCTCGATCCGCAGCATACCCAAAGATTGCTAGTGAATATACGTTTGTCAGTTTAAGAGAGAAGATTGCCCATGCACAAGGTACTATGAATGATTATGGTGATCTGTCTAGGTATTCGAGAGGTTTCAATAAAGTTAGACTTGGGTTATCGAGCAAGAGATACGTCTCTGGTCAGAAAAGAGACAGTAATTCTATGATGAAAGATCCAAAAAGTGCATCCGATAATGCTTGTATATATCATGGTCTTGTTGACTCCTTATTACAGCTCCCCAAAGAATCCGAGTGCCAGGAGATGGATTCTAATATTTCCGATACAAATATTTGTGATTTGAATAAAGAAAAGCCGTTGGATCAATTACTGCGAAGGTTGAATCGCAGAAACTCGTTTCCTTTCATATACAAAAATTACGAGTTTAATTTGAATATACTTGGAGCAAGTCAAATGGAAGATATTGCCACCCAGACCTTGAGAGAATCACAATCCACTAGAAGTAGAAGTAAAAGTTGTTCAGAAATCGATGATTATTTGTTAAGCTTTCGAGAGGAACCACTTGACACAATTTCCAAGTTTAGTAACGTCTATTTAAAAAATTTGGATCGAAAATTAGAATACGATAGTGTTCGAAAATATTATGAAAATGAGATTCAATCGAAGGGATCGACCATTGTTACTAGCGGAGATCTACATCACAAATATAAAACATTAAACTTTGAGTTACTGAAATTAAATAATGCTCATACACAAATGACATCCAATAAACGGAAAGTCATGGATGAGGATTTGTCACAAAATTTACAATATCAAATGAAGACGTTGAACAGTACAGTTGATCGTTTAATGTATGAAACCAGAGTGGTATATAAACGTGTGAATGAACTAGAAGATACTGCCAGAGATTTTGACAATAGTGTAAACCAAGAAAATGTTAAATTAGATAAAATTATTGAAACGTTATTAAGTTCTAAAAAATTCCTGCAAGTGTTTACCGACCAAGAACAGGCTGAATTCAGATTAAGGTTAACTGGAAGTAGCCAAGAACTGGAACCAGCAACTAAAAATCCATCATTTGATATACAAGAAAATGGCGTGTTTGCATTTTTCATATATTACATTTACAACATAATCAATTATTTCTCAACTTTGCTTCAATTTGATCGATCCAATATGAATCTCGATAGAATCAGGAAAGTTTGGATTCAATTGGATCCCAATAGGAGAGTGATTAACAAAGCATACAATATTATTGGGAAAGAACCGCGTAAAGGCAGTGTTGCCTCGATTGAACCAGTGGATGACGATGACACTGAAGATATCGATCCAATAAAAGAGGATAGTTAGACTAGCGCATATAGCATTTAATAGATAATATAACCAAGTAAACCTAACTCTAGAATTGTTCATTCCATCATTTTGTATAACAGAAGTTAGATACCCAATAGCGATAACCTAACATAAAGACAACCGACCATAACTTGTTTTGCAAAAAGCGCTAACCAATGCAACTGGCATTGCACGATGGGTACCGAGTCAGTCGTTATCCTATGGTCAGTCGTTTGACTGTAGTCGTTCCACTGTTCTTAGTGGTTACCAAGTACCCACTATCTGGTTGTTCAATCGCTGCACTAGCTTTCACCGATTGCTCTCACATTGCTCGCCACGCTCACACTGTCCGCTGCTCCAATTTCATTATACGCCTCATTCAAACCTTTAATATATCTACTCAACTTTTCAACATACTCCCGTCCTTCCACTTCATCAAAACATTCCTCAGTATTCTCCAGGAGCACCTGTACCAACCTCTCTACCTTCTTCATATCAGTGTTCAAGTCAAACGACATTGAGTTTAGTTGATCAATAGTCGGTTGCAACGTATTATCAACATAATATTTAAACTTCTTGTCTGCATGATCCCTTTCTTCCTTGCGTATCTGGTCTTTTGTTTCCAAGTAATCCTTAACAGTCTCTACAGTGTCCTCATTCTGTTCTATAATCTCCAAGAGCTTTTCCTGAATATAATCCTGTTGTTGCAAATCCATGACCAAAGTCAACCGATCTTGTTCCAACTTCTGAATCAAAAGCGTCTCTTCATCAACATCATTCACCTGATTCCCTGCTTTACCCTTACTCAATTCATCATAATTGCCAGTCAATTCTTGTGCTAAATGTTGTACCTTTGATAGTTGTTCTTGTCCAAGCGTTACTTGTTGTGCCAACTGCTGAACCAAAGTGGAAATAGAAGTTATCTCATCCAATGACTTCTCCATACCCTCTTAACCTATTATCTATCCATCTATGCCATTCAAACACTGGGTGTGGTGTTGTGTTAATTGGTGGTAAAAATTGGTTGCAGAATTGAAATGTTTCTGTGCAGGATTCATTTTGGACACGTTAATTTTTCAACTTAACAAACAACACCAACGATAGAACAAGAAGTAAAGATGGTGACAATTGGAAACGCACACCAAGATTTGATACATGATGCTGTGTTGGATTACTATGGACGCAGATTAGCTACATGTTCCAGTGATAAAACTATTAAAATCTTTGAAATCAATGGAACTGAGAACCAGAAGTTGTTGACTACTTTGACCCACCATGAAGGTCCTGTTTGGCAAGTAGCTTGGGCTCACCCTAAATTTGGTTCGATTTTGGCCAGTTGTTCATACGATGGTACTGCTTTGATTTGGAAAGAAGATCAACAGGGCCAATGGTCGATAATTGCGGAACATACCGTGCATCAAGCTTCTGTTAACTCAGTAAGTTGGGCTCCCCATGAATTGGGTGCTGTATTATTATGTTCATCTTCCGATGGTAAAGTGTCGGTTGTTGATTTCAATGAAGACGGTACCACTTCTCATGTAGTATTCGATGCCCACGCTATTGGCGCTAACTGTGCCAGTTGGGCTCCAATCACAAATTCCAACACTAGCGGTAAGGATTCCAGTGCATTAAAATCTTTAAGACGTTTTGTTACTTGTGGTTCCGATAATTTAGCCAAGATTTGGAAATTCGATCCTCAATCAAATAATTATATTGAAGAAGCTAAATTAGAAGGTCATACCGACTGGGTCAGAGATGTATCGTGGTCTCCATCGATCTTGATCAGACCATACATTGCCACTGCTTCTCAAGATAGAACTGTCTTAATCTGGACCCAAGACGCCAGTGGTAAATGGCAAAGTCAATTGTTGACCGAGGAAAAGTTCCCTGATGTATGCTGGAGATGTTCTTGGTCATTATCCGGTAACGTATTGGCCGTTTCTGGCGGTGACAACAAAGTAAGTTTATGGAAAGAAAACTTGCAAGGTAAATGGGAATCTGCCGGAGAAGTCGAACAATAAGAAAGGAACGAGAATAAAGTCCCAAAAATTTCATGTATCTAATGCATTGTATACTATCTTTCACTTCTAATAGATTGAAATTCACAGAACAAGTACTGGACCAGGTGTGATGTGTATTATTTCATAATTTCTTTGTATACTTTTTAGAAGAAATAAATAAATTGAAACTACATTTCATTTATGTAAATAGAAAGTAAATTGACTACAATTTATTGAATGTAGCTTCAACAATGCTTGGAACAACTTTAGTCGCTTGCTAAAAGAACTGGAGCTGTCATGTGTATTATTTTATTTAATTTCTATGTATACTTTTTGATTGCACTACAATTCTTACTGTAGCTTCGACAATTCTTTCCACATCTTTACTAAACGTTTACAGGTAGTTAATGGCCGCTCCGCGGCCCTTCGTGGTATTATAATTCATTCACTGTAGCTTCCACAATACTTTGCACATCTTTAGCCGCTTCATCAGCTGCCTCCAATACTTCAGCATGACTGGCAATACCTTCATCCAAAGGTTTTTGGTCTTGTACAAGCGCACTGGGAGGTTTTTCGCCCACCCCTTCATTGGTGATTAACGACAAAGCTAAAACTCTTAATCCACAGTGTCTGGCTACAATAACCTCTGGGACTGTCGACATACCTACCGTGTCTCCACCCAAGGTTCTAATCATTCTTACCTCAGCTCTCGATTCGAAAGTGGGCCCTGCAGCAAAGAAATAAGTCCCTTCGTGAATTTTTCTAGTAACACCCAATTTCTTAGCCAGTTGCAAAAACAATTGACGTAATTTCAAATCATAAGCATCAGATAATGGCTGGAATCTAGGTCCAAACTCATCTAAATTGGGTCCTCTTAATGGATGGTAGCCTGATAATCCAGGCATGTTGATATGATCTTCAATCAACATCAATTCTCCGGGCACAAAGCCCGGACGCACTCCACCGGCAGCATTGGTGACTATGACAGATTCTATGCCCAACATTTTCCCCACTCTTACAGGGAAAGTAGTTTCTTGTAAACTGTAACCTTCATAGAAATGTAATCTACCAACCATACACATAACTGGTACCTTATTCTCACCAATTAACCCAAAAACCAACTTACCAGAATGTCCTGGCACTGTAGAAACCTTAAACCCGGGGATATCTTCATAAGGAATCACCACTTGAGATGTTATTACATCGACAATCTTCCCCAAACCAGATCCACAGATGATCATGACCCTTGGTTTTAGCAGCGGGTTTTTAGCCTCCAAGATTTCATTGATAGTGAAGGTAGCTTGTTTCAAAGAGTCAACATACTCAGAGTTCAATTGTGACATCTTAAAAGAAGACAATTAATACAAAGAAGAAAGATTAACACAACTTGAATTTGATGATCAACTGGGGTCGCACTTTTAGATAACCAGATAAAGTTAACCGCCGACAAAATTAAACGAGCAGGAGAATAACAGAAGAATATACTAAGAGTATACTAACTATTGCTATGTCATAGATATAACCATATACAATTGATATACACTAGATTAAAATCATATACTATATTAATTGATCAACAACATTATTTGTTCATTCTTATAATTTTAGGTACATTCGCTCGTAATATCCAAAATCTTACTACACATTATCCGCTTCGCTGATAATACTATCATCAGCAAGAGTATCACCAAATATATCCAGTTCTATCACTTTTTCTGTCAGTATCAATAATTATTCTCAAGTTACTCATTTTATCTTTAACTACACCATGGTCGCAGACATATTCATAGTACAAGTGATAACAGGGCATGTACCTATTAACAAATTCTCGTACTTTTTCATCGCTCATACCTTCACCCACTTTCTTCACCAATGCGTGTTCTTGTTCTATTCTCCACTTGTATACATTATTGACATCGTCTGATTTAAGAATAATGAACTTGTTGAATGTGTCCCATATACCTTGGTACTGTTTCAAATACTCGTTGATCTGTTCAATTTCATATAATCTGTTATTTTGAATAACACTAAAGGGGCCTGCTCTAAGGTAGTTCAAACGAATCAAGTCGTCGTTCATAGCTTGATACCCCACAAACCAGCCTTCGAATAATACTATATCCACCCTTTTATCTACTACTAACCATTCGTTTTCTGGAGCTCTATCCCCTAAACCATCATAACGAGACTTATCATACTGTGGTATCAGTACAGATTTCCTAGCAATCAAATCTTGAAATATCTGGTTCAATAACGCTACATCATGAGTACCCGGCAACCCCCGACCTCTTAACAATTTGTTATCTGTTTTGTCAGCCAAAGCAGTGAGTTCTTGCTGTTCTTCATAGGTTAAATACAAATCATCAATCAGAAACTTAACCACATTCAATTCATGTTGTTGTTGTAAACTTGTTTGTAAACTGTCGGCCAAATACAGTTTACCCGAGCCTTGGGGTCCACAGATCCCGACAATTAACGGTTGTTTTGCAGTGGTGAAATCAATGGTTTCAATCACCTGATTGAGGAAGTCTACCAGTTCGCTTAAAGTGGTCATAGTAAAGGAATTGAAGTAATTGTTTGTGTTGTAGCTATTTGCAATCTATCCACAGGAAACAAAATTCGCAACCTCAATTGGGGACGCTTAAATAATCTCACCCCGGGAAAAAGTGTAGAGCGCCGATCAGAAGAGAAGCCTTTGAATAAACAAGCGTAACTGTTACGTGAATTATAGAAAATTAACCCTTTTGTTGGTTATTAAGCCAACAAATTGATTAATTGGAATCTAAACATCAACACATAGTAAAATTTTAAGTCTTGTTTACAATATTGTCTTGTCAACCTGTAATAGAGTTAGCCGTTGGTAAATATACTAATTACCTGTATAGAAGTAATCGATTGTAGAGATTGCTTCCAGATATAACTTATATATGGCTGGATTACTACAAAATAAATACGAATAACATTACACAAAGTGAAAGGTATTCCAATATTCAACAAGTTGTTTGTATATTTTGTTGTATGCTATATAAACTGTTATATTATTTCTTAATTTGCTTTAGTTTCCTTTTATCTTAAATAGCTTTGGCGTCTTTTAATTTTTCAATCAATTCGTCAACAGATTCGACTAAAACACCGGCAGATCTAACTGGTGGTTCTTCTACTTTCAACACCTCTAATCTTTTGGATAACTCAATACCTAAATCGGTTGGTTTCAACTTTTCCAAAGGCTTTTTCTTTGCTTTCATGATGTTTGGTAACGAAGCATATCTTGGTTCATTTAATCTTAAATCGACAGTTACAATCATGGGCAATTTGGCTTTCAATGTATCAGCACCACCATCGACTTCTCTGGTTACAGTTACATAATCATCTGCGATTTCAACTTTGGAAGCATTATTAGCTTGAGGCCAGTTCAATAAACCAGCCAACATCTGACCAGTTTGATTGGAATCATCGTCGATAGCTTGTTTTCCTAAAATAACCAAGTTACTTCCTTGCTTTTCAACCACTTTCTGTAAGATTTTGGCTACTTGTAATGGCTCGACCTCTTCTTCACCTACATCGACCAATGTGGTGGTATCGGCACCTTTAGCCAAAGCTGTTCTCAAAACATCTTGTGCCTTGGTTGGTCCAATTGATACGGCATGTATACTGTCCACTAAACCCTTGTTTTTTTCTTTAATTTGAATACTTTCTTCCAATGCAATATCACAAAATGGATTGATGGAAAACTTGACTCCCTTGGTTTCAACACCAGTTCCTAACTTGTTGATTCTGGGCTTGATTGCAAAGTCAATCACCCTCTTCACAGGTACCAATATCTTCAATTTAGTTGACATTATAAATATCCAGTATCTCTTAGCTCCGATTCTCGACTTTTCATTTTTTTCAGGGCCTGTATTCGCAAAAAACATCCATACAAAAGAGATTCCTATATATTACTATATAGTTCAGACTCCTATCATTTAATACTTACATTTCGATTAGGCGGTGTGTTAATTATTATTGCCTATATATATTATACTATACTACATAGAGTTCATTGGGTTTACTTCGCTTGGTGATCCTCTAGACCTTGCTTTCATTTTTTCAATTCTTTCTTTCAATTTTGACGTCACTTCCGCAGCACGTTTCCAACTATCATCATTGGTATCCAACTCCATCGACGATGGTTTGGTGGTGGATGTGAAGTTCAATCGTTTCGGGCTTCCAAAACGATTATGGTTGGTATTAGCGAAATTCGAATCGCGTTGTAAGCCGAGATTAGCATCTATCGACAATCGATTTACTCGTGAAGATAAGTCACCGGAAGTGACTCGCGATACTTCGGGTGAATTGGAATGATTTTCTGGGGGATTGAAGACGTTATGGTTGTTATTATTTGTAGGAGTTGTGTGGAAACTAGTTAGACTCTGGCGATTAGTATTGATGGAATTGGAATTGTTAGATGTTGTGTTGGTGAATGATTTTTTGTTTTGTTGTAATTTCATCATTTCTATTTGTTGTTCCAAGTCTTTATTCTTGAGCCTTTCACCTTCTAAATCGTTGTTTAAGCGGTTTATTTGCGTGTCCTTTTGTTTGATCAACATTGAGGCATTGGTATAATCTCGGTTTATATCTTCATTGTTCATGGCTATCAGATTCAACTCGTTACTCAACTTGGCATTTTCTTGTTTTAAATTATTTCGTGATTCCTCGTACATTTCTTTTTGGGCAACCCATTTCAACTTCTCTAATCTTAACGCTTCAACTTCTTGTTTTAATTTACTGAGTTCGCCAGTGTGGTCAATTTGTTGAACAGGTGCCTGTGGTGCCTGTGGTGCCTGTGCCATCTGTGGTCTAGAATTTGTAAGAGACCTACCCGTCAAGCCCCCTCTACCATAACTAGACTGTTTCAAAGTGTCCACCCTTTTCGCGGGAGAAGTTGCTGATCTTTTTGCTGGTAACGATGAAGTTGATGGGGGTCCCAATTTTTTAACTGGCTCTATTCTGGCTGTTGATTTTGCCGCTGGCCCTGGCCCTGACTTTTTCGCTTTAACCTCCACCGTTTTGTAAAAGTTCTCGACTTTAGTTTTCCTATTTTCATCAATCTTTTCCAAGAATCTGGCTAATTCTCTCTCACCCGTGATTTTCATTAATGTACCAATCATTTCTGTCGACGCTTGTCTTATAGGTTCTTGCGATTCACTCAACAATTTGACCCCCTGGGACATTATCGAGTCGATCTCAGCCGAGGAAGGTGACGAGGGTGCATTTGCCAAGCATCGTTGTAAGTAATTAGTCGATGCTATTTTGATCTGGGGAGTTTTATTCGTCATTCCTGTTAAAGTATCATCTAAAATGGCGGATAAGCCCGAGACGACAAAGATCGAGTCCAAGGCGTTATTTAATGCATCGGCAACCGATTGTTTCTTTTCCTTGGTTCTTTCAATCATGGGTAAAAGGATAATTGATTTGTAGGAAAATGCCTGACCCAATCCTTTGACCAAGAACTCAACACAATTCCCTGCTAATTGCACCACTTGGATATTAGCATCCTTCATGCACTTGGCCAATATTCTGAATATACCAGTGTAATCGTCATTTTTAATTTTGACGGCTTTTTCCAACACTAGCGAAACCTCCTCCAACACCTCTTTCCTGTCCTTCCATTTAGCTGAGGAGATACGTTCATCTAAATCGGATGGGAATTTCGAGAGAACTTCGACGGGGTCAATCATTTGATAAGGATCAAATTCGGGAGTTTCAGCATCTTCCATAATAACGTCAGTTTCAGCGCTAGCTTCTGTTTCATTACTCTGCAACTCCAACTGTCTTTGCTGTTCTAGCTGCTGCTTCCGTGTGAGTCTTACTTGCTGAGGTTTACCCACTTCGACTGCATCGAAGCTTTTTGTCAACTCCCTCTGTTGAATCGGCTTCAAATCCTCCAACAACATCTTCTTCAATGCCTCACCCATCCACTTATACAACTCTATAGTTAATTTAGTAGTCTCGGCCCTGACATTCTTATCAGCATGTCCAAAAAGCTTAGGTAAGGTAGAAATGACAGGTTTAGGGTCTACAATAACACAACCAAAGTTCGAGACAATCTCAGTCAAAGAAACAATACACCCAGTAACCAATTTCGGCATCTTATTGGTTAAACTGGGGAGAATATCTTCAACAATTGATTTATCTGAAATCTCAATAAATTGTAATAAAGATTCTATGGCCAATTCCTTAGTACCCTTACGGGTACTAGAGAGACCCTTTTCACATATAGCAGTTACAGTATTAATCGATTTCAATCGATTAATTGTACTGGTGGTAGCACCATACTTCAAATAAGCCACAAAACATTTATACCCCGATTCCTGGGCAACGACATTAGAATCCAAAATCATTTTCTTGTACACATCAGCATCATACTTAAACACTTCATCGTGTTCGTTTCTAGATTTACTAAACTGATCGGCTAATTCATCATAAGCTTCCAACCTAGCTTTCCAAAGTTTATGGTTCAACCTTTCTTCTATGGGTAAAGTAGAATAATCTGTATCATCTGACATGGTTATAGTGATAGTGATACTATTAGATCAGATCAATAAGAAAATGATTGTTTACATTCTGGTTGTTTTTTTTTCTACCACGCGAATCAAAATAAAAAAAAATGTTAAGCGACTTAAAGCGGTAAAGGTTAATTTCTATGACAAGTTTTAATAGTAATACTCTATAATACATATATATTCTTTTGATATTTACCAGTAGTAAGTTTAATATATATTTAATTTATTTAAAATCATTTTTATAACTTATTATGACAAGATTATTTTAAATTATTCTTACTCTAAGTGGGATTAATATTAATAAATATATTCCTTCTATAAGATCTAATAGAATATTGTATATATTATTTATATATAAGAAATGAAAATAGCAGTATAAGTTATTAGAAATAACAGATAAAGACAACTACAACTGATAATTACACTAGAACCAATATAACCCCACACCATTTTAATTCATATCTACGATTAGGTATACTATATACTACATACTAATCAAATCTTATATGTAGTTGCTGCTGCTATTTATTCTGAAAAGCTGCTCCCGGCAACTTTTAACGAGCTGTCGTTGTTTTTTTTAATGTGGTATAATCTACCACACCACTTTATTTTCTTACAATTGAATCTCAATAATAATCACAATGCTAAAAGTTGTCACACATCTACTCTCTTATGGGGGAATGCTTGTACAGTTATCACTTTCTTCCATATATTATTTGAGATTTCAACTAAATTTGTTAGTTTCTAATTACTGGGTTTAGTTCAGATACTACCATATTATCTATTAGTCTGGTAAGTCCTAAACTTTTTAGGAGTACTCTTCAGATACCTTTCGAGTTGCTATTGTGTGATGGATGAGCTCACCTTTAGATCAGAGCTATTCAGGTTTAGTAGAAGTGATCCCATACTTGGTCGTGCGTTACATTTATATGTATTGATTCTTGTACACGACAAGATCCCAATGTACTTGTTATCTAAACAAAACCGAGGTGAAGGTGGTTGGTTATTCATCATTGAAGATAAGTCACTTCATGGGTGAAATCGTGGTAGTGGTAGTGGAAGCAATTTCCATGCCGACTCAGAAGATTGTAAGCAGATTTAATTAAAATTGGTATAATCTTCACAGTCTCATTTTATAGGGGGCGGAAGAAAAAAACGATAAGTATTATACGAAAACTAATAATAATATCAACATAAATCAGATACGCCGGTAGGGCGGATTGGATTATATAGAACATTATTTGAAAAAAAGGGCTATAGACTTTTTGCTGCAATTAATTTTAGCTGCAATTTTATCAAAAAATGATGAATATCACCAGAAGTTTCAGTGCTATAGCACTGAGAAGTGTTCAACAGACACCCGTTGCTCCCGTGTTGCCATTCAGGGAGTATGAAGCACCCAAGCTCAGGTTTAAAGCGAGGGTTAGACTTGACTATGTTCATATTGAGGGGAGGAGGTCATACCTCAAACCAAACCGGTCCTCGTCCGCAATGTTAATGTTACATGGTCTCTTTGGTGACTGGCGACACTTGCGGCCGATGAGCAGGTTATTGGTCAAGAAGACGAGGATCCCCATTTATGGGGCTAATTTGAGGAACCATGGAAATTCACCGCGTGCTAGCAACCATACATATTCGTCAATGGCGGAAGATGTGATACAGTTATTGAAGAGCAGGGAATGGCATGGGGAAGAGAAGCCTATACTATGCGGGCATACGATGGGAGCCAAAACTGCCATGTTGGTAGCGTTAATGGAACCCGATTTGATATCGAAATTGATTATTATTGATAATGCTCCGGTATCTCAACCATTGGACGAACAGTATCATAAACAATTGTCAGCTTTGTGCCATATCCAATCTAATTATGACCAGCTAATAGCCATGGAACCAAAGCATCGTAAAGAAAGCATCGATACGATATTACAACAGCACGCTATCGATGAACAGGTTTGTCAGTTATTGAAATGTTGTCTCACAAAATGGGGGGATTATATACCAAAATACATGGTGAAAGTACCGGTATTGAAATTTAAGCAGGACAATGTACTCGCCAATCTTGGTGATTGGCCCCAAGAAGTCCCCAATTTGAAATTTGAAAAACCAACGTTGATTATGAAAACCACAGGTCTGAATCTTATACAGAGCCGAGATCAGTTCACGACAAACTTCCCCAATAACTTCTATAAAACCTATGAGTGCTCCCGTTCGTTGGTATCAGACTTACCTGACAAATTTATCGACGATGTTTCCCAATTCATTACTGGTAATTACATACAAGAGGAATGATTTATATTAACAGCTGAGGTTTTCGGAGTTTAATGGAAATACTGGACTAATGCTATTTGGGAACAGCTTTTCAATCATGCAAGGATTCTATAACCTCCAATACATGGAACCAAACGTCAACACCCGGGAATGTGGCTTAGGGACCTCTGTATTACTATCACTGAAAAACGATAAATAGTACGTTATAAACTAGGATAAAATATAGAGAAAGATATGCGAATCGCCAGATTTGGTAGAATATAAATATCTACAAAATCTATTGAATTTAGCTATAATAAAGAAAATACTAATTAATATTGCAAATCTATCACTCAGAATAGGCATGAAAGTGAGTATTCTACAAATATAACCCTCTTACAACATAATACGTAATGAAATTTTATTAGTATATATAAAGAGATGTATAGTACATGGGAACTGAGAATAAGGTATTTTTTTGCTAAACTAGTTTATTCAATCTTGAATAATTGAAATTCTCAAATATAGTTCCAACCATCAAATTTAGACTAAGCATGTGCAAACTAAAGTTGTTTGAAATAATCAAATCTATCTGTAACAACTAGTTTCCTCTTGAGGTTATCTAGTATTTTTAATTGATTCGTCCCTAGCCAATCTGGATAAATGTCCTGCTCAAAACTTGGGTGCGAAAGTCTGGTAAATTTTAGAAGGAAACTCTATTCAATTCTAGAAACCTTCCTACAACATAGATGGAAATATATCAATATAAATGTATAATAACTTTATAAATGAAAGCTTAAACGAATAAGGTGGTTTTTTAAGGTAAATGTAGAAAAAACTAGACTTGACTTTTAGTTTCTAGAAGAGAACGGTGAAGAAGTTCACATTGTCTTGACCATTGGTCGTTATATCAAATCAATTGTTATAAATAGTTATACAATTATCTATTGTATTTAAATACATTAAAGTGCATAATAGCTAATAATCTATTAAGTATAGGTGAGTAATTTAAAAATACTTTTATAACAAATACGCTTCCTACAACATTTAACGTTATGCAATTTTATTAATATATAAAGAGTATATGGTACATGAAGACTTACTAGAATATTTTTTCGTAGAAAAAAAATATAGTATCTAGTTTCCTAGCGGAAACTATCTATTCAATTTTAGTAGCAAACTTCTCTTTAATCTCATCCAACGGCTTCAAATCAAATCCCCAATTCTCTTCCCCCTGTCTAACTTCATAATATCTCTTCAAATCAACACCATGGTAAGGATGATTAGCTAAATTAAACCAAGGCATTATAGCAAAAGTAGTAAAAGAATATTGTGAGTTCCTATTGGCGATATCTTTCATTCTATCATCTAAAACAGAATCACCATAAGGCAATTTACCTTGATTTAAAATAGATTTAACTTCATATCTATCTTTTGCAACTTCTCTCGAGTTTTCAGACCAACCCAAGAATCGTTTGGAAGATCTAACATATGCGAGGTAGAACCCACCTAAAAACCCTAATAAAGTGGCAGTTCTTAAAGCACCAGCAGGTACTTTACCAGGGGCTTTGAAAGCACCTTGAGAAGGTTCAATTTTTTCCCATAAATGTAAAGCGGAAGGGAATGCAATAGTAGTACCTAACCAAATACCTAAATCGGAAGATCTAAAATAACCTACTACTCTTTTAAAATGAGGATCGATATCTATTAATTCATAATCAGTCAAAGGAGCTTCAGATCTGACTGGTTGATTAGTGGCTGTATAAGACATGTCTTGATTTTCCTACTAATAGCTTGTAGTTGGTTCTTCACTGGATTATTTTTCTCACTTTTGATTGGGAAGAATTGGGACTGTATATAATAAATAAATGTCGCAAAAAACGACAATGTCTTAAACATAACCACATGATTTAGATCACGTGGCATATATTCTAGGAGAGATTAAAGCCATAGGCTATAACCAAATATTGCCCTTTTAATTAAGGATTATTGTTTTAGGTTAAATGAGTTGGTATCATTGGTATAAAAGTAGGTATTAATATTATACTTTTGGTTAATCATATTTAATCTATCTATTTAGTTAATTTCATCATGCCCATTGAGTTACATAATGATTCTACAGAAGATAATAGATTGGTAAGAAGGAATTGGTTCACAAGGTTAATTAATTGTATTAGGATTTATAATATTCCTTTAATTAATTTCATTATTATTTTTATTTTAGGAATCTTTTTAATTAAATTGACCACGAAATATACTAATCTTTATATGATTAGTTCCTTATTTACTATTCTAATTACTAATCTTGTGTTGTATGGTATTTCGGAAACATTAGCCCAGTCTATACTTAGTTATAAATCTAATCAACCGTTGGTTTCTTTTAGATTGAATGAAGCTAATCGTGGTCTAAATATCCAGTCGCAGGATTTGGTTAATGTCGCTAGAATTCCTTTTAGAGATGTGGGCTTGTCTCTGCCTCCTCCTTCGGAGGACGCCGAGGACGCCGAGATTGAACGCTTCATTGACTTTGTCGATGATGATTCAATCGACTTTGAAAACTTTGGTGACTTGCCGTCTCCTATAATTGAACTAACTTACTTCCAATTCAACCGGCTTGCCGGGTTTATGTGCTGGGGTGGCATCCTAGCCTTCTTCCAGTGCTGGTGGTATAAATTCCTCCAAATCTATTCTAAAGATCCAAAGTTTATTGAAGTGTTAAGGAAAGTACTCACAGATCAATTATGTTACTCTCCAGTGTCACTATTCTGCTTTTTCACTTATGGTACTATTATCTTGGAGAATGGTACTTGGGAATTGGCTAAAATTAAATTGAAAAAAGTTTATTTGAAAACCCTCATGATTAACTACTGTGTTTGGTTCCCCATCCAGTTTTTTAATTTCTTGATTGTTTCTAGAAATTATCAAGTGCCGTTTTCTAGTTCCATTAGTGTCTTGTGGAACTGTTTCTTGTCGATGAGGAACTCGAAGGCTTAGTAATTCTGTTTTGAAGTACAATTAAGACATGGAATTGACGAGAAACTCAAAGGCATAATGACACAGGAATAGAATAAATTTCCGTTGATACTAGAGTTCATGATGTTTATTTTTGAAATATAGAAAAGTCAGAAACGAAGAAGACCCCCAATTTATAGGTTTGAAGAACAGGAAGGCTTTATCGAGACGTGTATTGAAATTTGTCAACCTTACGCTAAATCTGTTCCATCTATGAACAATTAATTAGTCTATATACAGCTGGTCTGTTAAATACAATATAGATGGATAATTTTTAATAATAAATATAATATTAGTAATACTGTATGTTCAGGATATAATTGATTTGCTACTATAATTAATCCATAAACAGTATCACCATTTCCTCTATAGCTTTTTAATATGATTAAACTAGTTATAACTAAAGCTGAAATACTTAACTGTGAGCTTAACTGGAATACATATAAAATCACATTTACTTAGAAATTACTTACTTACCTTTAATTATTATTATGAACGTACCCCTGGTTGTAACTTTACTTTGGTATCAACTTCTCTTCCACTGTTTGCAGTTAATATACAGATTATGTTATATAGTTAATAATTAGTTAATTTCTGATTCGAATAGAATGAAAGATGAATTGCGAAGTACAACAGAGACTAGATCGACTAGTTTACACATTCACCTGATACTCCAGATCCCTCATTTAGAGTTGCCGTTAGACCCAAGTAAAAGAGATAAAACTGATTTGCAAAAAGTACAAAATTCTTTAAAAGTTTACAAATGGAACTTTTCCATAATTCTAATGCAACATTCACCAAGACCGGAATAGGTTTTATAACTTCTATATTCCACAAAAATTAGAAAATATCAATTTTACACAAAGGTAGTTAGAGAATATCATTTTTACACAAAGACCCTTTAAATATGCACCTCTTGGTTTTCGTAATTGAGAGCTCTAATGTAGGTGAAATATTAAACTGATCTTGTAGATGATAATTCTGAACTTGGTTTTTTCAAATTCCTAGCGGTTGATGAGATATCTCACTTTTTAGTTTTCAAAAATATTTGGCTGCAAAAAATTGGGAAAGTATAGCACCAACCCCTGATGCACCTCTTTGTACGATTTAATCAAACTAGGAAGGTCCTAACTATTTAAAGAGGTGGATTCCCACTTATTTGCTAGTCTTAAGTTTTACTAACTAACAATGTCTTTTACTCAAACTTTAGCTCAAGCTCAAACTTTGATCAATTCATCTGTTAATACAAACACCCAAGCTATCACCAACATGTCTACTTCGATGAAAGTCTTTTTTGAAAGAAAATCTACAAATTTTAGACGTGCTGGTCTCTATAAAAACTTGATTGACTTTCATTATTCAAAAATTATTGATTTTGACTACTCAAAAATCATTACCACTACCCCTGCAACAAGATTTTCTTTAGATCTTGTCCCAGTTCAATCCAATGCTTCCACCAATTCCACCTCCAGTGTTGTCTCCTCTGTTTTCTCGCAACCTGCTGATAATTGCAATAATTCATTTGAAGATTTGGCTGAGATTTTATCCAATACAACGGATGGAACCAGAGGAAATGTATCTCCAGCTGCCCGATGGTATTTGCGTTCCTTAAAAGTTGCCAATAAATCAACTATTGCATCATTTACTGAACCAAAAATTACCAATGACTACTGTGAATGCTTAATGGTTAAAGAATTTTTTGGTATGACAAAGTGTATCAATAGGGATACTCTTGCCGAAGAATTGGTTTACAATGACTACTCGGTACCAAGGTTTTTTTCTTTTGCTGGTTTGTTCCCAATTCTAACTTCTAATAATATCGATGAACCATTGCTTTATGAAGATTATCTTATTCCAAGATTCTTTGCTTTATCTACATCAAGACCATGCCTGGAATTAGAATATAATCCTCATGCTGCTGCCATGTTATGTCTGTTATGTCACGATCCTGTTAATTCTGCCCTCATGTTCACAAATAATATCCTTGATGGTTTAATTGCTCCATTTGAAGAACCAACTTCTGAACTACCAGTACTTAATGGGTATTGGTTAACAAAGTTCATGAATTTGGTCGATTCAAACAGTGATGTTCAAACAACACAAATAGATGAACCATTACTTTACGAAGATTATCTTGTCCCAAGATTCTTTGGTTTATCTAGAGCGAAACCATTCCCGGAATTAGAATATGATTCGCATAAGGCTGCTAGGGTAAGGCTGTTTGGCCATAATCCTATCAATCCTTTGCTTGTGTTCAACCAGCGTATCCTTGATGATTTCAAAGCTACATTTGAAGGACCAACCTCCGAACTGCCAGTTTTTAAAGAGTATTGGTTTGTTTCGTTTATATCTTTAGCTGAATCGGATCTTAATGACGAAAAGCTCAATTATGATTCTGGTATGGTAGCTGAATATATTTCCATGCGAAACAATCCTATCCCAGGCGAAAGCCCTTATGAACCATTGGTAGATGAAATTTCCGAATTAATTGAATCAATTGTATCAACTACTGATAAAGAGTCATTTCATGATTATTTACCAGCCTTTTTAGCTTTATCTGAAGCTAAAACCCAAGAAGTAAACCAATTTGATTCTTTTATCGAAGATTACATCTTACCACAGTTCTATACACTGGTTACAGTTCAAAAAAAGCAAATGAATGAATCAGTATATGACACAAGTGCAATTGCTGAATTTATGGCAACAACTGATAAAATGATGGAAGAGCAAGAAAGGAAAGTAGCAGAAATAACTGGTATACTTGATAAAATCTTAGCATATAAAGACCCAATGGTGGAATTATTAGAATTGTGTCAATTAGAAGCTAAAAGAAAATTAACTGAAGATAAATGTCTAGTCAGAAGGATAAAATGATGCACAAAAAACACTTAATACCCTTAAAAACAAAAAAAAAACATCGGAAAACAAAAAACATAAAAAAATGATAATACCCCTGAACTTGGTATGAATAATTGGTTGGAAATCGCAATGAAATCATTACGTCTGATTATAGAATAAATAATCAGAAAAAACTGATGAAATTTCATCATTATTATATATATATATTGTATAAATTATATTTTAATAGAAATTGTATGAAGATAATCAATGTAGTAGTAATTCACTAGCCTCGTTAAACCAGTAAGTATTGATTCAGAAAATATTCTTTTAACCCAATTTTTGAGTCTATTGCCTGTAGTTTACTAACCCCAAATGCCGAGTATTGTTTCAACTTTACTACCATGGCAATGAAGTGCAAAGAAAAGAATCAAGGAATGGATCAAATCAACAGAACGTCCGTACAATAGAGACATCTAACCTCAACCAATGACACCAATATGAGAGGATAAAGCAATCTCTAAAAGTCGAAACTTTTGGACGGGCACCCCAGAAGCTAGCAAGCTTCTTATGTAACCTTAACAGATATGAACCATGCATTATTAGCTATAACATTGATACATAAAAGTATTTTATATTATCATATATTGTCATTATTCATATATACTAAATAATATAAACCTTTAGATAAAGGTTTAATCGTCAATTACTCTCAGCTACTGCCAGATAACCATTAACTTCACTATGTCTCCTATAAATACATTCCCGAGTTCGAATAAGGGTTGAATTTTCTAATTTGCTTACTGACAGTTTGCAAGTATTCATGTTCTTGTTTTACAAACAATTTAGCCAAGATATACCCCGAATCAACAATGGCGTCTGAATCCGATTTTTCAAACCCTGGTTGACCCTCTGAGTTCAATACAATCATACCAAAGTTGGTACATCCATTATAATTCAATTGACTGATTATTGCCGCCGATATCCCAGTGACCATATGTGGAGGTTTCAAATTTGGGATTTCCACAAGTAATGAATTATTTAATTCGTTATCAACATACAATTTATTTATCGTCTAGTTGTTATTCAAATTTGATGGAGCTAATGTAACCCAATTTTCTGGTTTGATTGTTTCTACCAACTTTTGTGATATTAAATTAAAGGTGATAATATTGGTGAAATTAGGAAATGTTAATAAAATGACATTGGAATTGTACAAGATTATAGGAATTGATTCCTGAGGATACTTCTTTTGTAAGCTAGACTTATTTATGGCCGAATACAACTGTTCGTCCTCGTCGTACTCCTCTGCTTCACTCTCCAACTCTTTGGAAATTTCTGGGTACTTCACTTGAATAGCACCAATTGTTTCTCCTTCTAATGGTTGGGTCAACACTCTTAAATTGTGAGGACAGATCACCACGTATTTGACATTTTCTGGTTTTTGCCATTCAATTTCTATGGTGGGCATAACCCCTGTACCAAAACCTTCATCATCATCATCAAAAGTGTGTCTAGAACCGTGATATTCAGTAATTGGTTTAATCTATATGTTAGTATTACTATTAACTTATAATAACCCAGTATTTACTACTTACAAGCATAATTGAATGAAATGTTAATAATTTCTTCTTGGTCTTGCCGTTGAGAGCGGTTGAAAAATCAAGTTACCAGGCCATTGGAAAAGTTGCAATTTTCAGTTGACAATGTTTCTGGGTTTATTACGAGTTAGCAGAGTTGGTAGTATTGGTAGAAGGTTATACCATTCCATAGACCATCCCACTTCCAATTTAATTGTCAATCCTAGCACGCTCGAGTCGAAAATATTGACAAAAGCCATCGACTATATACCTCAATATGGGATTAACAAGCAATGTGTAACACAAGCTATTAGAGATATGGAGTACCCTGATTCTTTACAAACGGTGTTGACCTCACAACCTGGTTCTTTGGAGTATCAATTATGTAACTTTTGGTTAAAGTTCCAACGTCAAAAATTAAATACTTATATCTTGGAACCAAATAATGGATTCCATGAATTAAGAGATGAATATGATAGAGTAGAACATTTGATCAACAAAAGATTGGAATACAATATTCCTATCAGAGGTGAATTACTGCAGGTTTTATCGCAGTTGGTTATTCCTTACAACATCACTTCTTCCATGGAGGAGTTACATAACTTGTCAGATGATATCTCATTCTTTGCTGGTGATGCGTCCAATGATTTTGCGTGGTATTCCAAACGATTAAGTATATCTACAATCTACGTAAGTTCGGAATTGTTTCAATTAAGAGATGCCAGTGTGGATTCCGCCAATACAAAACAATTTGTTAAGGAAAAGGTCGAGGAAATGAAGAGATTGGGTAATGCTTATAATGATGTGGAACAATGGGGGGTGTTTAATGCTATTTCGTTGGTGAATTTGATAAAATCGCAATTGATTAGAGGGTGAATACTACTAATTGGCCGCGTAGCGGGCTATTAGTATTAAGGTATTATCTATTTATTAATATACATATATATGATTGCTCGTGGGATAGCTTATAGAAGCTTTATGTAGATAATATTATTTTAATGTATATATATGTTCACGATATCTTAAAGTTTAATTAAGAGATGAAGTTACAATATCTAAATATCAACTAATATCTTATTCAAAGTATAATATTTCCAATCGATAGATCTCGAAATTAATATTAACAAGAGATAATAAATCTGGTAAAATATCTATTTATATTGGGGCCATTATTAAGGTTATTACTTGTTCTATGGATTTATCTGGATATGTTGAATTACAATCTGATAAAATTACAATTGATTTCAGGGAGTTGGAATATGATTAATACACCGCATAGATAGAGAAAGATCGTAGAAACAACTTTTGTAAGCATGCTAAATATTTATATTGTCTTTATGTGGAACTTTGTGTGTTGAAGATCAATTAGTGGATTGTATTTGTGCAACCAAATATCGGGTTACTGGATTTATTTGGATGTGGTCCTGTAAACATCTTCAAATCTATTTAAACAGTTCAAATAGGATACCAATGTATGGCCATAATTGTGTAGAATACATTAGGCCGTTTACTATGTTAGGCTACCATACATAAAATTGTAAATTTAGTTGCAAATTACAGCACGAGAGTTTTGGATTAAGGTGAGAGATGGAGGTAGAGTTAATACATTAAAAATCACAATCACAATGTTTGTATTAACTATGTACAATATTATCAAATACACAACAACTAAATCAAATCACATTAAATATTAATTGAATTATTGAATTTTTTTTTAACTAATAAAATCACTTCTTCTTCCAAACTTTGAATCTCAACACCCAATAGATGGCGCAACAAAGGAATAAGTTGAAAACAGTGTAGGCAACAAATAAACCAACATTTCTATACGTGTTTGAATAATAAACAACGATAGTTGCCAAATATTGATCACCATTATCGTATTTGCAATAACCACAACTTGACGTAGCACTGGAGTCAACCAAATATCCACCATACTGTTCAAGATATGGAGCCATGTAAGTACCACAAGTTTCACCAACTGGTGCATTGAAATAAGCCATTTCTTGAGGTGAACATTGGATGGCTCTTCCATGGAGAACAGCCCCCACTAGATTACCAATATAGTAAGTGAATGGACTTGTTCTCCACATAAATTTCCAGAAACCCGGCAATAAACTTGATGGTTGAACAATACCCGAGAACGAGACGATAAACACATAAAGGAAACCAAATATAACACCTGCAGTTTCCAAGTCTGGTGCTTGATAAACAATCATCAACCCAAATGAAATTGCAAATAACTGCAAGAAAATACCATGAGTTAAATAAAATACTCCAGCATGTGGTCCACTGGTATCGGCTTGTGATGGGAAATATAATGAAACAAACATGATAGCTGCACCAACAAACAAATATGGGATTTCAACCAAAAATTGAGTAAAGATCATTATAGACCAGTGATAAGTTCTAGATTTCTTTTCCCTAGTTTCAAATAATTCCCTGCCAACAATTGCTTTAGACATAATTTGATTGATTAATGGAGCCGAAATAACAACCGACAAAAATGACATAAACATACCATTTTGAGCACCATTAATAGTATGTTTCAAATCGAAAAATGTGAAACCAAGAAACAAACCAGAGATAGTTTGCAAGACAAGCTTTGCCATAACATAATCGACATCACGGTAGAAAACATGAGCAGTTCTACGAAGAACAACAGCAAACTGATACCAATATGGGGCGGCATAAGTTCTATTCAATTGTTTCAAAAGTTCAGGACTCATGTCGCCAGATTTACCGGAATACTCACGTAACAACAATTCACCTTCTTCCACTGCATCAACCTTCTCTGGTGAATTTTTCCATACTTCAAACCAATCAACATCGGTGGAAGCAGTTGAACCAGCACCAATAGTTTCCAACATGTATTCTGCTGGATTTTCAGTTGGACCACAAGTTCTAGCACCATTTCCTTCGAAATAATCTAACATTTTCCTTGAATTTTTACCAATCTTTCCGAAATATACGGTTTGACCACCCTTTTTAAGCAATAATAACCTATCAAATTCTTCGAATAAGATGGCAGACGGTTGATGAATAGTACATAAAATTGATTGACCAGCATCAGCCAAATCACGTAACATTTTGACAATAGCCCAAGCAGATTGTGAATCTAAACCAGAAGTAGGCTCGTCCAAGAATAATAATAATGATGGTTTTGCGACTAATTCCACGGCAATTGATAACTTCTTTCTTTGCTCAACATTCAAACCAGAACCTTGCTGACCCACAATTGCATCAGCGTATAATTCCATTCCCAATACTTTGATGATCTTTTCAACGTATTCCACTTTTTCAGAATCAGGTACAATCTTTGCCCTTCTTAATCTTGCCGCAAATATTAAAGCTTCTCTAACTGTAGACTCACTAACGTGGATATCCTGTTGTATAACATAACCAGTTCTTCTCATAAATGAATTATCTAACGGATTACCATTTACCAACATATCACCAGTGACGACCCCCATATCAAGTCTTTGGGCAAGGGAATTTAACAAAGTAGTTTTACCGGCACCGGATTCACCCATTAATGCAGTCATAGTACCAGGCACACAATAACCGGAAACATCATCCAACAAAACTCTCTCGGAACCATCATAGGGAATAGTATAAGTAACATTCTGCCAAACAAATACATCTTTTGATTTCAAATCTTCGAATACCA
Organism: Candida sp. Y128-05E; assembly: GCA_037042355.1. Classification (NCBI taxonomy): domain Eukaryota; kingdom Fungi; phylum Ascomycota; class Pichiomycetes; order Serinales; family Debaryomycetaceae; genus Candida; species Candida sp. Y128-05E. The sequence goes on along the minus strand of JAXQKE010000114.1, from coordinate 3,905 downwards.
CTTCCTTCTGTCCCGCTGGAATATCATCAATGGAAATTTGCTTAGTTTCATTGCTTTCTAAATCTTCGGTTGCTTTAGTTGGAATTACAACTTCATCTGGGATCTTGTTTCTCAAAAAGATTAATCTATCAGCACCACCGAGAACAGGTCTTGTGAATTCAACACCAATACAATTTAATCCAACGAAGAACAACATAAAAGCTATTGAAATACCAAGATTTCTCCAGATATGGGAATAACTATAGCTAAAGGCTAACTCAACATATCTGTCACCTGAGACCCAAGATTGACCTAATACCGACCCAACAAAGGAACAAGCTTGTTCTCCACTCAAAATATTTTGATAGCTTTGGCCATTAGGAACCAAGTCTGTTCCAGTACATTCCATTCTTCTTCCATGGAACTCCGATGTAAGCATGGCTTCAAATGCGTAAAGAAGTGGATTAATATAGGAAATCCATTTAAACCATGGATGCATTGAAGGACGTTGAATCATATAAGACGAATAGGATAAAATTGCTAAAATTGCTACCCCAGCAATTGAATTAGCAGCAGCATCTGTCGGAGCGAATGAAGCAATTGCCCTAAACATCGACAACATAATTAATTGCAACAAAAATACAAATAATACCACAATGAAAAATTTCCCGGCATCATGAGCTAAATTGGATAAGAAATAAAGCACAATAATAAAAACGAAGGAAATCACTAATGATATAGGTATCGATAAAATGAAGGTACCTAATGCATCAGTTGACAAATGGTACATTGAATAATTCTTATGTTTCATGATAATCGGTCTATGAGTAAATGAAGCAGAAACTTCAGCCAAACCCATAAGTGTAACATATAAAGCTGCGAAAAACAATGTACCTCCTCTTGAAAATGCACCAGATACAGAATCTGGCAAATTATAACACATGGAACCAACGACAAACCCTTGCATAACTGCAGCAGCAATCAAAGTAACTGTGTAATATTTGTCACCCCAAATTCTATCCCAAGCTCTTTTAGTGTTCAATTTTAATTGTTGAGCATAATTAATAGTGTAAAGTGATTTATCTCTAGCATATTTTTGCTTTTCTTGACCTGTAGAAGTATTAAACAATTCTAAAGTTCTTGCCTTGTTAACTTCGTGTTTAAGGTCTTCCATTTCTCGTTTCAAATCTTGAAATTGTGGGGATTTTAACCAATATGTTTCGAATTCTTCAGCTGTTTGTGGAATAAACTTATTCTCAAATCCAGGTGCCTTGAATCTACCAATTGGATCCGTAACGGCAGTCAAAAACTCGGCAGTAGTTTGTCGTTTTGGACATTCCCAACCCATTTGTTCGAAATAGCTTTTTGCTTCATCAATTGGACCATAATAAACTTGTTTACCTGAATATAATACCGTGACTTTATCAAAATTCTGATAAACATTTTCACCAGCTTGATAAAGTGTGACGAACGCAGTAGTTCCTAATAAAGAGGAGGTTGTTCGGATAGCTTCAGCATATTCCAAAGCGGTTGAAGAATCCAAACCTCTTGTAGCATTATCCCAACAGTAAATAGAACCTCTGCAAGCTAAGGCTTCGGCAATAGAAACTCTTTTTCTTTCACCACCCGAAACCCCACGAATGAATTCATTACCAACACGAGATTTCAAACAATGTTTTAAGCCAAACACAGTAGCTAAAACAATGGTCATTTTATCAATAAAAGTTTCCCTATCAACATTATTGATTCTTAAATTTGGTGTTTTACAAGCAATAGCAAATCTCAAAGTTTGTTCAACAGTTAAATGAGGGAAATGAACATCATTTTCCGGATTATAAATGAGGTCTGCTTTGAAGCGTTTCAAAAACTCTGATTGTGGAATACCATCATAGGAGATATCACCGGTAACGTTGGTGAATAATTGTAATTCATTACCAGCAATAGTTTTCAATAATGAAGTACAACCGGCACCAGGACGACCCAATACCAAAACCATTTCACCGGGTCTAGCTACACCATTGAAATTATTGAGGATAACTCTTTCTGGCGTTTTACCTTGTTTGATTTTGCGATAAATAGTCAAGGGTAAGGTTAATATATTGGATACTGTAGGTAAAATGGCGAATCGTTCATCAACACCATAGATGGATAAATCTTGAAATAAAATCCCCGACGATCGTAACTGGATATTTTGGTTTTGATTTAATTTGATAAAGTTGGCAATCAAATTTTTCAAATTGAAATCGTCCAAAAGATTGTAATTCAATTTGTTTATGGTAGACAATTTCTCTAATTGTGTCAAGGCAACTTCATCATTGGCCAATTCCGTCAACTGTTCACGTTGATATGCTTGTAATGATTCTTGGTCAGTCTGATAAGAGTCTAAATTCTTTTCATATTCTGATGTAGGTAAATTTGACGAAACATCGTTATGATTCACATTGATTTGTTGCAAGTTTTGATTGTGTTGTTCATCAACAAAAGTATTGGCATCGCCGTTTACGCTGATCTCGTGATCAGCAGGTAATTCATTTGTCAATTCAACATTATGATTCCCATTCAATTCACCATCTACCTTTGCAGGCACATTGGGATATGGTAACATAGCTTTTCTTGATTTGCATTTCAAATCATAGGATCCACTTCATCATTTATACAAAAACACATCTCCATGAACACATCTCCGTTTGAGACGGAGATGCGGAGCTTAAATCCATGCCACGGAGAAAAAACACGGGAATTACCTAATTGGGAAGAACACACGCGGCTGTAGGATATAGACAAGATACGACGATTCAAACAATTTCATATAGTTTCCCGTCTGCTAGAAGACTCTTTTTCACTAGCTTGGGGCAAACCTGGTAACGCACTCCACTTTCATCATTACGTTGCCATTTATTTATGACTCTATTAGTTTGGGACTTCACTTTCACAAATCCGTACCAAATTTGCTATTGAGGAATAACGGGCTAATCTACGGAGATAGCATATGCTATGGAGATATGAGTTTGTCATTTCTAGAATATCTTCTTTTTTTTTGCCTAATTCCATGTACATATGCAAGACGGCTAACTTTCTTATTCTGTTTGATGGGCTAAAATATATATTTTGTATCCAATGATAACGAGTATTTCAACTAACTAACCTTGAATTCATGTCCTAGTAGATCGGACCCTCGACGTAAAAACTTCTATGGGTGTGGCCCGTTTTCAGCATTTTGATTATGTGTTTTTTTTGTTTGTTATTTGTTTTTGTTTTTGTTCTAGCTGTGGAAAAAAACCCAAAACCAACCAATATTCCCCAGTAGAGTCCCTTACTCGGTTATAGATGATGGAAGGTTGGGAGTGATGATTAGTTGGCTAGGATGGTTTTATATATCATTATATGTTAATAGTTTATTTTGACAGAAGATTTAATATTTACATGTCTATATTAGTTCTTCTACTATAACTGTCAAAATCAGCATATAGTGAGAACAACCCTGGACAACTCCAATTGTAGTTAGCACATCACAACTCCCTATCCATAGGCCATTTAAACTTCCCTTCTAGAATACAAAGATAAATAATTGGATAACCGTAAACTCAGTATATAATAGACTTACAATTGTTGTTTCACCCTATCCCCTCCAACCAACTGATTTGGCATTTACTGCATCCGATAACTATCTGAGAGAAACAGGCCACATGATTTCAGATACCTCTTCATCTTTTGTGATTGCCCTAGCCATGGCGGTCTATTAACAATTTATTAGGGTATTATTAATTTAATTATTAATATAGGTATACTTATGACTAGTGTATATATATTTATATGATAGCTGGATGGAACACCTAATTGAATTCGTGGTCTAAATTTCAGGGTACTATTTATTTATCAATATACGAATCTCCTTCTGTCAATTTCAAGATATTATTTATTAATAT